>CALSCE010010855.1:11563674-11574202 GCA_943593645.1 Bovichtus variegatus | reverse complement strand
TGTGTGTGTGTGTGTGTGTGTGTGTGTGTGTGTGTGTGTGTGTGTGTGTGTGTGTGTGTGTGAGACAATAAATACTAGATTACTTTATTATGAAAATGGGCTTCAGTTGCAGCCCTAACGTGCAATATTTTTTGCCCTGCACTCTGCTGCCATGGGGTAAATTGGTGAGGTTTTTACCATGCCTAGCAACTCATTTTCTTTAGAGATTAAGTACAGCGGGACAGGAGAGGATGTTGAAGAGTAGCGGCGTGTGTTTGTGTGTGTGTGGGCCCTTGTCCTCTAAAGGCTTTGTGGTGTAGGCCAAGCACAACACAGCTGCCCACCCACCCACCCACCCAATCTCGCTCTCTCGCTCTCGCTCTCTCTCTCTCTCTCGCTCTTTCTCTGTCCCCATGTCTCTCTCCCTCTCTCTTTCTCTGTCTCTCTCTCTCTCTCTCCCTCTTTGAAGTTTGTCCCAGTCCAGAAGAGTGGTACAGGGTCAGACTGGAGAGGAGGATTAACGAGGCCCCTGGTATAGACGGATGAAAGGATGGTGGGATGAATGGTCTTTATGAAGTGTTAGATGAGAGGAGGGAAGGCCAGGTGATGACAGCCAGTGGACTTTGGTTCGAAAGCAGACACTGTGATAAAGAACCCAGATCTAAGGTTTAGATTAAAGACAGGATCAGTCCTGGCAGCACTGATATCGGCACAGGACCTGACGCACTTCTCTGTGGCCATACATACAGTGGTGTTTAGTGTTTCACCTCCTGGTTATAAATGGACATCAAAGAATTCTTTCAATCTAGATATGAATGTAACTTTTGTTTGCTGCCTTCAAATGTGGTAGAAGTTTAAGCAAGATGAGTTGGGATGAAGTTCAAATGTCATAACGCCAAATGTGAAAAAGACTAGTTCAGAACCCATGTTGTCCGTTTTTATCATTTGCCGTGCTTTTCGCTGGTTGTTGGGTTAGATTCAATGTCACAAAGAGAAATGGTGTAGGCTTTCTGCTGTTTAAAGTCCTCTGAAAGTGAGTCCCGCTCGCACCCTATCAATATGCATATTGCACACAGGCACACTGCGAAGGTATGTGAGCACACATGCCACTGCGCCGCCGCCTTAAACCTCCCCACCTCGCAGCCCCAGCGCTGCGCGGCATTAAACAGACAGTGATTGATCTACAGTATGATTGTTTATTTTGCCTTGCTGTCAGTGATGGATGAAGATTTGTGTGCATTTGAAAAGTCTGTGTGAAATATGGAGGAGAGTGGAGGGAGGGGGTTATTTTAAAATCAACTTCCCCAAGGAGAAATGCCAGCGGGCCTGTGGGACGACCTGTCATCATACCTTCACCTCGTCTCAAATTTAATGCCCCCCATAGCACAGCAGTTACTCTGCAATCACCATTTTAATAACTCCGACACCAAAACAATTTACACCACAAGAAAAATAACTGTTCACAATCCTAATACCAGGAACCAGCTGAGTGTGTGTGTGTGTGTGTGTGTGGATGATGCATGTGTAGAGGTATTCAGCTTTTGAGCAATTCTCAGTGGCTACGTTGACCTCGCTTAACGTCCTGCCATTAGCTTCTCATTCACATAACAAGCCACATGCTAATCAAAGTTTCCTGATAACACCATTGTCTTTGCTGGCGTTGCTGCGGCATTTGGAGCTCGTGGCGACATGCATTCAGCTGCAAATGTGTGACACGTCTCTTTAAAACCCTGGAGCTATTGATATTCAGTGGGCTCTGTTGTCCTCTACAGATGCCAGTTGATTGAATTCCTTCATCCTTACAGAGCGCCGCATACAAAACTTCCCTCTGTCTACAGATGACAGCCTCCGAGCAGCAAGACATTTCTAACACCCTCTTCAGTTACCATCCCCCCAAGAGGCCAAAAGGGAACCAGGGTGAATGAATAGAAAGGGGAACTCGAGACACAATGCCTACCTGTCCTCCCTCCCTCGCTTCCTCCTACTAACTCCCCTGTGACACCCCTTCTTTTCCTCTTTTCTTTTTTGCTGGCAGAAACTGTCTGACTCCTCCGATTCCTTTCACACGGGCAGATGGCTCGATCGGGAGTTTCTCCAGCCCAGACTTAAAATCAAACCCCAAATCCTCTATCTTCCCTGTACTAATATCTTTTTTTTTTTCTTCTTCAAATTTTACTCATAACAGACGCCTTGTTTGTCTGCCAGTTTCTGTAAACCATGGAAACCAGGCTTCCCCTTTTTCACATCTTGTTTCTCTCTTACAAAAACGTTCGCTTTCACGTGCCAAAACATCTCTCTGAATCCAAGCGCATTTGAAGACAAAAAGGAGATGGTTTGCATCAGTCGTCTTGTCTCTTTTAGGCAGAGATAACTTAAACACATTGCACATCATTAGTGAGGGTGAGGTTCAGAGTGAGGTGAGTGTGTTTACAGCTGCGAGCTAAAGTTGTAACATATGCTGTAGAGTAGCTCTGGGTTTTAGCATTCTGAGCATCCCAGTCTAATTGGTTTATATTGTGCAGAATGTTTGCTGTTACCATCACAAAATCTGACTTTGAAAGAGTGCTTATTGTGCTGTGACTGGACGCAAACTAAAGAAATAAAAGAATAGCTTTTAGGACATTATTTTCAAAGCTTTAAAGATTAGAAGCAGCGATGTAGGACATCATGGCCATGGCAGCTTACTTTTAATTTAAGATCAAGCTGATGCGAGATGCTGGATATGATGTTTGGCCAGGGAATCCAAAGTTCCCATTTCACCTTTTCAGTTTTAAATTAGAACCATGTGACCATAACCTCTTGTGGGCAAAGGATTTGCTCCCCATCGGCAACTGAAAGGGACCTCTTTCTTTTCTCGGCCCGGGTCTTCCACAGCACTTTGTCATGTAAAGAGGCCCTTATCTGGCTCTGGTTGGGGGTAAAGAGGCTGGAGAGAAATAGCAAGCTGGATCCCTGGGGCCAACAGAGATCAACGCATGGTAAATAAGTGACTGTGATTGACGGGTCCTTTTGAGCAGAGTGGCTCAGGCCCGCCCACTGATGTGCCTGCGGGAGGTCAACTTTGACCCCTTCCGGCCACCTGCTTGCCCCCGACCCTTGACCTTTAGCTGGACTTATGCCTGGACCGCATGTGGCCTTTGATAAGAAATGAGGTGGTTATTTCTGCAAGCAAGCTTTTATTTGTGCTTTTTGTGCATTTTATCCCATATATACATTGACCATTATGTAGCATCATTTCCTTCCCTCTTCTCTCCTCTCAGTCCATTTTAAACACTTGTAATACCTACATGACCCCGTTTTACCGCTAAAAACTCTGATCCATCTCATTGAATGTGTCAGCAAATGATTTCCCATTTAGCCCAGGTACCCCACCGCGTGTGCTGCAATTTCCGCCACGTCCTCTGGCTTTCTGCTCTGCTTCTTGAGCGTTACATTTGTTTCGCTGCGTCTCGTAAATGACTGGCCAACAATGACGAATTTAATGGACGAAACGAGGGCTGGGAAGTGTAGCGATTTCATAAGGCCTGATTTAATTTCCCTCATTCGGGCTAAATTGGGCCATACTGTCGGGGTAAATAAACAGAATGCATCTGGACTGCAATAAAGAGAGTGAAGCGGCAAGAGGTTGTGGGAATAAGAGGTTGCGCTGTAAAGGTTGCCTTTTCCATTCCTCTGTGAACGGTTATAGATTTATTACGGAGTGCTTGTATAGCACTTTGCTTGTGGACTAGCTTAGCCTTTTGAATGGCGCCGTAAATAAAAAAAGATTTTAGGTGTTTTGTGGGTATGTCGATGTGTCTTGTGCATGATTTACGTTACCACCTCTCACTGTTCATATTAGAGATTCACTGTAGTTTTCATGTCACTTTATTGGCTGTGATTGGAACTCTTGGCAAGATTGAAGTCGATGAGATTATTTTTGGCCCCGGTCCACTTAAGCCCACGTGCTGAATATCCCGTTTGAGATTTTGCACACCAGTCACAGCTGCCTTTTCCATAAGGCTTATAACTGAGAAGACATAAGTTGGTCTTTGTTACCAATTCCTAAGAAAAACTCATTGGTATGTAACAAGAATTGCGGAGGCCACAAAGCAGCCATTTTGTGGAACCAAACGCTCGGTCATGTGTCTGTGTATATGTGGTAACATGGGGAAGTGTTGGCCCGTGTGCATCCAGAACAAACCCCCAAAGCTCTGCAGGAGTGTATCATGTCTGACATATGTTTGCTGGGACCCCTGTTGTTCTCAATTAATGCCAGCTCATGTAGGTTATAATGGTGGAGTGCGTGCGTGCGTGCGTGCGTGCGTGCGTGCGTGCGTGCGTGCGTGCGTGCGTGCGTGCGTGTGTGCACTTACATTTGTTCCAATTCAAAATGAATGGCATGTACATACTGGGAGCGTTGAGGGTGAGAAACACTATGTACCTCACCTCAACTCACATTCCTCAAAGTGTGAGCCAGATGAAACAAAAGAGCTTTACGACACACACACACACACACACACACACACACACACACACACACACACGCACCCTCCCTCTGCTCTCTTCTCTTTGATATTGAATTGCCTCGATGACCAGGAGAGGCAACAAAGTAATAACAGGCCTTAACTATTGACCCACCCCAGAGCTCCCACATAGCTCTTTTCTGAGCAACTCTGCTGACGTCAGTTTATCTCCCCACCATGCAAAGCAACCCCCTTAATGCACACTGTCTCATTTCCATAAGGAAAATAGTTCACGAGACTCTGAGCCGGAGGGTAATTATTTGCTTTGTTAAATTGGGTAATTAGCTTGTCACCCAAGTGATATTTGTGGCTTGTTCACAACAGTTTGATTTATTTTCCCTCCGTTAAGCAATAGGAGACTGCGAAATAATTGTTGTCTATAAAATAATAGTTATGTTGCCTAATTATTGCGTTGCTGGAATGGTCTCATTTGTCTGGCAAGTTGCATGAAAAATTGCATAGTATTGTCGTCAGAAATATTTCAACTGCAATGCACCCATTCTTTTCAATTAATGCTTTGCATATATTCTGTAAAGCTAGAACTTTAGTTTGTAGTATCTTCTTGATTTCGGCCTTCATGGTGGATAAGGTACATTTTGAAGGCGGGTTTGTTGCAGTTGAAAAGGAGGATGGGTAGGAGGTACCTTTTCCCGACTTATTGTTTTTGACTCGGACAGCTTCTTTGATTCATATGTAAGCCACATCTGAAGGCATATCATTAGCAACCCACGATTGTACATTCAGACATGCTCAAACGCACACAGATAGCATGGACTTGCTTGTCAGAAACAGCTGCTAGGAGAAGGGATGGATATGCACCTCTTGGCCCTGACTATGTGTGTATGTGTACATAACAGTGCACAGTCTGCCAGTAATGATCCAGACAAGCACTTGTATAGTGTGAGCTTTTAAGTCCTTCAGAGACATTCTTGTGTATCTGTGTATATATGTGTGTGTGTGTACAGTGTAGAAAGAGCGCTGTGTTGTGACGTGCTTGTTAGTGAGATTGTCAGCCAGAGAGAGACTTGACCTTACATGGTTTGTACAAGGTACTCTGTTGTTTCTGTCATCAGCCCCAGTCACACTAGTGGAAAATGGGTCTCTCTGCTTTGCACAGCAGTCCTAGCATCGAGATTATCTGAGATTTGACGTTATTTGTATCTGAACATTTTCCCGAGAAGAGTCTTAAAACATATCCAATGTTTTTCTGCCTTTTTTGAATTTATTTATTTTTTAAATACTAGAGCTATCGAAGCGATGGAGATAAATCTATCTATAAATCTTTCTAACGGTCATTTCTTAAAGCATACCTCTGTGAAGCTGCATCGGCAATAAAAAAAATTTAAAAAAAAGAAGTGATTTCCACATTCCTGTCAGATAGAAAACTATACACAGCCTTCAGTCAAACAAAGCTGTCTATTCAGTTGTGGAAAACCGTGTATTAGTGGAGTAGAGGGTAGAGCCTGAAAGCCTGAACTTCTAGGAGTTGATATGTTCCTTTCCAAGGTTATCTGCAGGCCTGGCTTTTGCACCGTGTTTTCAAATGGGATTTAGGAGCGCTAAGCAAAAAATGTTCTCATCTCATCTCTGCTCAGTTTGGTTTATTTATGGTCTGGATCCACACACACACACACAGACACACACACACACACACACACACACACACAGACAGACTTACCCTTAAGTGATTTACTTACAAGTGTGCACACGCATCAGGGCCAACAGAGGGCATCTCAGGACGCATAGAAACCGACACACACACACACACAGAGCGCTGCCCCACCTCCAGCCTGGCTAGTTGTTGCCCGCATGCCCCCACCAGCCGTCTGCCAACAGGCGGGTTAATATTGCCACCAGCTGCAGAGGGGGTGATGCCAACCAATGCCAACCGGCACCAGGCCCAGAGTGGCCACACAGGAGCCACTGTGTGCTTCTCTTCTCCCTTTCATGACACTGTTTATTTTCCTGTTTACACTGCTTCCCCCCCCTGTTCTGCTTCTATTCAAAGTGAAATTTAAATATGAAATGTCACCGTGTGTGTGCATACATGCATGGAGTATGGAGTGGTGCATTATGGGCTAATGGAAAGACGGGCCTTCCATTTATTTCTCATCATTCTTGCATCTTTTCAGAGAATGCGTCTCTCTGTCTCACCAAGGCTCTTTTGTTTCTCTACCATGTAATTGTTCTCATGTGTGCTCGTCTAAAACCACAATCTCATGCTGTATTACTGTATCTGTTGAAATAGAGATGTGCTACTCACAGTCTGTTGTGTTGTTCAACGCTGCGGTTGCCAACGAATGTAAGGCAGTAGCTTTGGAGACTTTACAGGTTAATGTCTTTGCATAGGGACAGTGGCGGGGGGCGTTTTAAGGTCAACATTACCCAGGGGGTTGCAGAGGAACGAATGTACACACACACATCCAACATTTCATCAACACATCTTGTCTGTGTTCCTGTGTGTCAGACTGAGCGGATGAGGATGTAGCAGTGAGGTTAGGCCAACGCCCAGCATAACAAAGAACCAAAAGGCAAAAGCACATGGATTATTTATTCCCTATTTTATTCCCAAAATGAACTTGATTATATTGGACACATTTTCTGTTACATTATAATTGGATCAAACTGTTTGGTAATAATCAATTCATAATTTTTCCGGTTGATTGATGAGCCGCTTTATCCTACTGTCAAAAACACAAAAACATTGGCACCAATAAAGAATAAAAAAAATTGTGAACAAGTAACAAAAGTGCACTTTTGCAGTTGTAAGTAAGTATCACCTGTGCTTTCTTTTTTTGGGATTATTACTTCCATTTCAATGCCTGGTTCTTAAGTCTGTTTCTCATATGGCTGCTTTTGTAAACTATTACAATGCAGGCACAGTGAAAGACGGTAGATCAGATTGGGCAGAATGGTGTGTGTGTGTGTGTGTGTAGGAAAGTGTGTGTGTGTGTGTGAGAGAGAGAGGGTTGGGGGTTAGAAGAAAGAGCTTATATTGAGGCTACAAAGACTCACAGGCCTGGCCAAGGCAACTACCGGAGCACTGCTCCAGCACACAGACCCAGAGGCGGGTGCTTATCGATAAAAGACTCTTTCGCCCTCCCATCAACAGACAGCGGCGTTCAGTGTATCTAAAAATGATTGTACTGAGACGGAACTTCTGTTGATTGGGAGCGATGCGAGGAGGGCTCGAGAGGGCGGTGCAGAGGCCATCTGTTTTTCTTTTCAGCAGAGATGCAAGCAGGATTTAAATATTCAGTGACAACATTTTAGGCATCTCTACCGAGAGCGCGAGATGCTTCTGAAGTCGCCTCTTTTTTTTTTTTTCACAAATGTACTTGTGTGTTAATCTAACTTGTCTCGCAATACACAGTCATTTCGCTCTTCACTTGTGTGGGCAAGCGGCAGCCTTTTTTCACACGCTCAATATCTTTTTATGTCCTGGTTGTGGAAAGGGAAATTAATGAGTCTTTCTAGTAAAGCAGCTTGTCTGCACTCGTGCAAAGTTCTGCAAGGGTAAATGAGTTTAAAGCCTCAGGCTGTGAGTTGTTGTTGTTCTGTAAAAGTGTGCCTTGTGTGCACGTGTACGATTGTGCGTGTGTGCTTCTTTCCGTCTGATTGTTAACAGCCTTACCTAACTGGAATCCAGATGTAATCCTACAGTCTTTCTGATGAGTCCGACTATCCAAGGTTAACAGGGAGACTTTCTAGAAGTCCCCCGCCCCAGGCGTTGCCCTCGCACCAGCTTGCTTCCATACAAATGGCATCTTCCACTAGTAGCAGACAGATGCTGCATGGACTGACCAGAGGCTGGTGGTTCTCTGTATATTCCTATAAGCCTACTAGCCTGCAGGCTGTTCCTGTCAGACAAGGCGCAAGGCTAATGAGGTTACTCTGTTTCCTGTTTCTGCCTTCCTGTCCCCTCCTTGTGTATGTGGGAGTGGAAGTGCCTCCACTCTGTGGCACGATATGTCTCCACTCTGTAACATAACTTGCATATTCTTTAAATTGAAACACATTGTGTTTGGCTCTCAAGATACTACCTGAAGTGTAGAGTGTGTGTGTGTGTGTGTGCATACGTCCAGTCATTTGATGGGACTGACGTGCTATAGTTTAACTCTCCTCAAAATGCAAGAGAATGTGTTAAGTGTTGTCACATTTCAAAGGCCAAACCTGGCAAGCTGGCAACTGGAAAAGCTATAGCCTATATGTACCCAAAACTTATTGCAAGAATCAAAGTGTATTTCCAGTTTTTTGACCTTGCGTTTGAACAAGGAAATATAAAAGAGTTGTCCATTAGCACTGCCAAAGCTTTAGGCAATTTGCAGTACAAGGTTTTATTTATTCATCATGTAGATGCACGCGTAACCAAAACTAACTTGGCGACACATGTTTCTTCCATGTTGTGACCTCTTACACAGCTCTTATCACATTCGAAGGATTCAAATGTAACTATCAATCTAAATAAATGTCCTGATTGGAGTTCATAAAAATCCTTCCATATAATAAAAGTCCACAGACACTTAGTGTTCGCTGTGATCTACTCTGAGGGACGATGAAGAGCACATTCCCCTTTGGCTGTGTAAAATCTAAAGGAATAAGTCCTAGCTCATATTTCTGCGTGCAGCACAGCTGGTGTGTGTGGAGGAGGGAAGGTTAGAAATGCAGCTCCGTTGAGAGGGATCAGCAGCGGGGTCTTCCAAGGCTCCCGAGGGAATAGCAGGGAGGCGCGGGAGCCATTGCTACTGCGATCGTGATGAATGACAGCATGTTGGGGAGCGCCGTCGATCAGAACTGTCCACGTGACCGCAGCTAGTGCGCTTGTGTTGGTGTGCATGTGCCCGCAGTGCAGGGGATTGAGTCAAACCTCTGGTCAGCGGCAAGCAGCCAAAGTGAAAGTGATATTGTGACAGAGTTGGAGGGTAAGTGTGTTGAACGAGGCTGTTACTACTGAATGAGAGCTATTTGTTATGCAACCTCAGAGTAAGGACACACACATACACACAAGGGTTGCTTAATACTATGTTATTACACACATTTCTACCACAAGACCTGTATTTAGTCTATTGTAAGACCAGACGTGGCCCAGTCCTCCTGCCTGATTTTTCTTTTCTTTTTCTCAACAGTCAGCACTCTCAACCTGCCAAATGTAACTTAAGAATATGAAGAATTTTCCTCAACTGAGCCCTAAAAACCATGGCAACAAGGCTGTGAAAGTGATATCACGCCGTTACTTTAACATTTCACTTTATGAGAGACACTTAATATTCCCTCTACAACAATTCCACCATTCTTTCTTGGCTTTGTGGCAGCGAACGAACAGGAAACGGTTGCTTTGAGCCACGGCTCTTTAAGATAATGCTCCTCTGGTGCTATGTGGCATGTATGCAGTGAGGCCGGACGCAAACCTTAAGAAACCCCTTCCACGTACGGTTAGATAATCTGTCAATACCGCTATAACGGTTTGTGCTCCCGGAGTGTGAACAAACCAGTTGTACAGACAAGCGTTTTATAATTTTTATAATTATTCCTGGGTTTCATTTCCTTCTTTTACTTCGACATTTAAATTTGTGGTGTAAAAAAAAAAAATAAAAAAAAAAAAAAACGACTAGAAAAACTGTCTGTTTTAAAGACATTTCTTAAAGTAAATAAAAGATTTGGCTGAGATTTGGTGAACAGATGGCCCAAAGAATCATTTGATTACATTTAATTGTTGTTTGCAGTCCTTTAGACACAAGTGGTATGCTGCATTCAAAGGTCAGTCGGCTGGTTCATTAATTTGTCTAAAATCAAACCTTGAAATGAAACGATATAAAGCGAATGCATGAAATACAGCTTTACAAGTTGGAGAATTTATCAGTGTTGGTGAAGGTTTGCATTAGGTGCCGTGTGTGTTCAGGGTTAAGGGTCAGAACTGGGGTCAGTTCATCACAGTCTGTGTGGGTGGGCAACCCTGTCAATTTAAACCCCTTTTTATTAATGCTGCCAGCTGGGAGTCTTACACACACACACACACACACACACACACACACACACACACACAC
>CALSCE010010855.1:11545758-11563274 GCA_943593645.1 Bovichtus variegatus | reverse complement strand
GTCTGTTCGCTCGTGTTTGTGTGTGCATGTGCCAGCATGCGTGGTGTATGCAGGGAGACGTGGCTGTCACCCATCAGCTCCATCATGTGCAGACACCCAGCTTTTAATCTTGTCCTCCCCACCCCACCCCCTCCTTTAGCTCTGCTGAGGCCTCATCCCCAAGGCCCCTGAGCAGACCTGGGAAATCAAAAAAAAAAATCTGCAAAAGCTTATTTTTATCAGTTGAAGAGAGAGACAAAAACACAAAAAGCGTGGTAAACAAGCAAAAATCTTCAGTGTTGTCAATATTGTCATAACATATTAGGAGTTGTGAGATGAATCAAGTGAGTGAATGAGGTCGTATCATTTCTGTTGTAATTGCAGGAAGTTTCAATTACATGGAGATTGTAAACGATATTCACCAATTTCTAAATTGCTCTTCACCTCCAACCTTGTCTTTAATTAACCACCTGTGGCTTTTAAAGTTTGCATCCAGAATGTTAAAGTATGTATAAAAAGAAATATATATATATATATTATAAATACTCTGCTATGATTGATATTTTTATTCAACATTGGTTTCCCACATAAAAAGTAAAAGTCTGAAAAGTGATTCTCCCTTATTGAGAAATTCTCCATCTGGCCTCGCCCTCCATTGCTCGTGTGAGGTTGGAACAGTGCGCGTCAAGATGGTGATGCTCTGGAGCTCTGCGATCGGAGTGTCAGCGTCTGGTCTAGTTTCTCTTTTTAGAGGAAACATCGGAGAGATTTAGCCAAACATGTCTGACTCAGATGAGTCTGTTGCACACCAACATTGGTGACCAGCAGACATGGTAAGTGTAGTTAGCATCATTTATTTATTTATATTGTTGGTAGCAGTGGCTGTCACAGCGTTACCGCTTGTGAAACCCACAATAATATCAGACGTTAGTGGGATATTTTATTTTGTTGGTAGGAAGGAAGCTCCAGGTTCTGATTACGTCCGACATGCTGTCAAAACTTTGCCTTCTCTTCACTGACAAGTCCGCTCTGCACTGGAGGTTTCAGGTTTATATGCTAGTGTTGTGTGGAAGACTGTTTCCGGCCATTGGCTTTTTTTATTTTATTTCAAATTTGTGACATACCAAATTTAGCTTCGGGTTCGTTTGAATCTATCGCACCCACATTTCTTTGGGAAAGTGCACAGACATCTCCTCCTCCAGCAGAGGGATGTGAAAACACCTCTAGTGACGAGCTTTGCACAGATACAACAAGTCAGCATAGTCGAGGTCAGACATTTTAGAGGACATAAACTTAAGAAAAATACATGGAGGTGACTTTAGGCTTTCTGTTGAATTCGACACTATATAGTGGTGAGTGCAAAGGCAGGAAGCTGTTGCATGAACCGTCTTCTGACTTGTTTTTTTTGTAGAATATGTAACGGTTCAGAAATATCATCTTGGTGTAAGGTCACTGTGTGTGTTCACTTCAAAGTTTCAGAGATCAGGCACATTTGCATAAACCCTGTTGTGATGCTGCTATAATTAGTAGCGATTTGTCTGCACTGATCAGAAGGCATACTTTATCCATCAGAACATCTCTGGTATCTTGTGTATTTGGGCGTATGTATTGATGTATTGATGTATTTGTGTGAATAGAGTAAGAGCCGGGACTGCAGCTATGAAAGACATTCATGAGCGGTAGTCGTTTCGGTAGCATTTTTAGTCAGTGGCTGTGGGAGGATGCATAATATTAGGATGAGATTAACTTTCTGCCTTTCACACACTCGGACAGAAATGCAGGCTGACACACAGACTCAGCCACAGTCCTCTGAATTCCTCAGTTTTTATGAGAGCGCACTCGTTCTTAATGGAACGCTGTGACCATTATCTTGTTATTACTGCGGCGATAAAACATCTTGGAGTTATTATTTTCGTGTGAGGTGGAGATTTTTTAATACACCCTGCACTGATGTCACTGTGATATCCCCCAGCCACTCGGCCGAGCCAACTCTCATGATCCGAGTCAACTGGATGATCGGAACGCGATCTCCCGCACGCGTTGCTCTTCCACGTCTGCTCTCCCAAATTACATTTGACTCGGAAGGAAACGTGCCCGCCGAGATGAGGCGTCAGGATCAGAAACGTATTGTGTTTAATTCAAATAATTAGCATACATTAGCTCTTTGCACAAAGACGGAAAGTGTTTTTTCCTTTTCTCAAACCTTACAGCTGAAATCCACTCGCCCCATGGCTTGACTAGAGAAAAGCTATTTCCAGTTTCCATTATTTATTAATACCTCTTTGTTGTTGCTCATGTCCTAATCTCATTTCCTTTAGTCATTAGCGTTGTTCGACATCAAACACAGCTGCTAGAGCAATGAGTGTAGGGGAGAGGGGGGAGAGAAGTATGCTTATTGCTGTTGGACACTCACTAAAGACCCTTTTAAAAATGCTTGTTGCACTGGAATATTTTCCTATTAAGCTGATAAAATTCTCAATGCGAGTATAATAGTGTTTTGAATAAATTGCTGCTTTGATGTGCTCTACATTTTGCTGTTGTGTGTTTTGTTGTTCAGATTGAAACTGACTAGGAAAAATGGCCATGTCTTGGGAATGTGTGCGTGTGTGTGTGTGTGACTTCTGTTGACCTCCTTGACAATAACATCTTCTGTCTCAGTCTCGCTGGGAGAGATTAGCGAGACATGAACTCGCAGTCCCATGATGCTTTTTTCATTCGCTTCCTACCTATTCATCACCATAACACACTCCTATCGTGGCATTGTGCGGAGATGCAGTCCTTCACGCATTGTTATTCAAATGCATGCCCTGTGTCGAGCAGCAAGCTAATGCTATGTTATGCTAATGTTGTGTCATGCTAATGTCACGATATAGCGAGAAATGGAGGGGAAGGATGCAACCGGAACACAAAACGGAAAGGAATTTGTCGTCTGTGGTTCTCTTACCAAAGCCGTCATAACTTTTCAGGCATTCATGCGTGGAAACGGACAGTCTGTGTTGACATCGACTTGTTAGGTTTTGTTTTGTCTTGGACTTCTCGACACAACTGGCCCGCATGTCACACTTTTATGGGCATGCTGTTGTCTGACAAAGGCAAAAGCTCAGCATAAACAACTGTCTAACTTTTAAACCTGCAGCCTATTATTGGGTTGTTCATTGTGTGTCTGCCAGCTTCAAAAATAGCATGCCGATTCAGAGCAGTTTTTTTTTGGCCTAGTATAAATATGTACTTTCCCAGAAAGTGCAGAAATTACGTTATTAAAAATGGTGAAGGAAACCACTGTCCTGGTCTGTGACGATTGCTTGTATTGACCCGTTCTCTCTCTCTGGATGTTTCCACAGGATGACAGTGATGGGATCCCGTGGTCAGAGGAGCGGGTTATGCGAAAGGTGCTTTACCTCTCCCTAAAGGAGTTTAGGAGTGCACAGAAACGGCAGCTTGATGGTGACGGCAACCCAAACTCCAATGGTAAGTTCATATCCATGTCCTTAAAGCAATGTGTGTGTGTGTGTGTGTGTGTGCTGCGACAGACACCCAAACAGATATCAGATGCGTATATTTGTAGCCCTCCACTTTACCACAGTATAATACTGGTAAATTGGTAATAGTGTTTTTCAATGACACATGGCGAATAACAGGAAATAAAGCAAATTGATCAGATTTCCAATCGCTGGAATACAATAATTGTGAGCGGTTTAGGGTTAAGTTCTGCCATATCCAACAAGTTGAGGCTGGAACCAGATGTTTGTGCATACAGTGCCAGTGCATGCCAGTCTAAGAACACGTTTAATTTGCCATTTTTTCCCCCTAAAAGTGAAGCTCAGTTTAGACGTTTAATGTATATATGTTAATTAATTTCATCTCTCGCAGTGCACTGTAAACAGCCCTGCAACAATTAAGGAAAATCTTGAAATGTGGCAATTTGACATGTCGAAAAAACTTTACTTTGCTTTGACGGAATAAATGGCTGCACTAGCCTTTTTACAGAGTAAATGTCAGAGTTGCCAATTTTGTCTGGCTTGCCTGACCTAAGCGCCCCAGTCTCGCTCTTTATTCCTTTAATTGAAGACGACAGTTTTATTGGTCTGTTTGTAAGTGGAGACTAAGCATGTTTACTTTGACCACGGAACATTATTTTACTTAACATGGAGAGAATCCAATGAGAATAGATGATCAAGGCCTCTCATTTTCCTTTTGTTGTGGGCCAGTGGGCAGCGCGCCGCCGTCTTTCACTTTGCTGGTTCACTGTCAAATCCTCAAAGGAACCCTTGAACTGAAAGTATTTCCCACTAGTTTTCAAATGTTGTTTACGCATACAACGGAGGTCCTCCACAGTGCCACACACAAGGAAAACTGTGTAAAAGGTTTGTTAATCTGTTCCAGCGTGGACATTTACACTCATTAAAACACATTGAATTAATATTTGAAGTTGCTTGGTTAGACAGAAATCCAATTCCAGGTGGAAGCCTGCTCCAGTAACAGTTGAGGGATTTTGCTGTTAGGCTGTGTAAACCTGAAACAACACAAGAAGAGTGAGAGCACAGGGGGATGAACAGCTTGTTTTGAACCTAGCTGCCACCATGTCTTTGTTTGACACTGGTGCTCCATCACAAAAAAGCCCTCTGCCAGTCAACAACGGAGATTTTGAACTTCACACGTGCCTCAGAAGCTATTCTCAGCTGACATTAACACAACCCAGACATCGAAAGAAAGGAAACAGGAGGGAAAAAAAAGCGCCTCAAAAAAAGTTCACGCCCAGCCAAAGAAGCCAGCCAGTCATCCAGCGAGGCAGAATGGGAGACAGACAGGAGGGAAGTCTCTTTTGAAATGTAGCTTATCTTTTATACCGTTTTTTTTAAATTTTTTTTTATTTCCTTTTTTTTTTTTCTTTATGTATTTTTCCACACCTTCATTTCTCCTCTCTGTCTGTACCGAGTGCCCCCTCCCCTCCCTGTAGCTAGTGTATCTCTGTGTGTCTGTCTGGCATCTCATAGCTGCCACTCCAGAGCTCCTCAGGGCCTTTTAAGCCGCCGCGGGTAGCTGACCTTATCGCCTGAATAAAAATGACTCATTAGAAAGCGTCGGCGGCCCGTCGTGCCGGGGGTAACGACAGCAGCCCGCGCTGACACAAAAGGGAGCCCGGCTGAATAGACGGGCCCTGCTGTTTTAGAGCACCGTGGGTTAGCAAGGCTTTGGAGGTTGTACGAGCTGCACAGTTTCCCGTCTCGCATAGATGTTGCGGTGAAACTGTCAGCCATTTTGGAAGATCACACTCAGCGTGCGTTACATCCTGAATGGGCAGCTCCTGCTGTTTTAGAGGACTGTGGGTTAGAGAGCCTGGGCTTATGTTGGGGCCAGACATGTGCCACAGTTTTTGGTCTCTCGCGTGCATTTGCATGAGACTATCAGCCATTTTGGAAAGGATTAGAGATAACTGTTGTATCTGAATGATTAGTTTATTGGCTGAGTTTTTTTTTTTAATTGTTTAATAAGCAAAAATGTCAAACATCTGCTGCTTTCAGCTTGTCAAACGTGAGGTTTTATTGCTTTTCACTGTTTGATGTAACCCAAAGATATTTACTTTATTATCATAGTAGACTAAGAAAACCAGAAAATATCCACATTAAATAAGCTTGTACAATAGAATTGTTGCAATTTTTAAATAAAAAGAACTCAATATAACATTTTCGATTAATCTGCTAATCATTTCCGCTCTGATTTAAAAAGAATAATGAAGACAAATGTTAGTCTACACACAGTATCAGGTGCACACCAAGGCAAGGTCCCTCCTTCAGTATATTTCGAGATAAGTGTCCACCATTTTGGGAAATGGGTGTCATCTGACTGAAGGAGGTTACAGCAATACCTACTTAAAGCAGCATTTGTCTCCCTCCCCAGGCATCTGTCTTTCCATCTTTCCCTCCCCACATACCTCCATCCATCCCCAGCCTCTCCCTCTCTCCTCCTCTCTCATCACCGTGTGGCGGCACTGGCTATCTGTTTTAAAGGGGGTGTGGCTGTCAGTCAGATGTGTGTGTCTGTGTGTGTGTCTGTGTGTGTGTGTCCAGCCTTCTCCCTGCCCATAGCCAGCAATCATGCCATCTCCCAGCCACTTTGCCTCTCGCTGTTGGCAGCCGTCCATCTCTGTGTCCATCACACTTCCTGCTTCCCCGCTCGCTGCCTGCATTATTTAACAAATGACATTATGCCCTTCTTCGTCCCGGTTTCCGCCCTTCTCCCACTCCATCACAGCCACATTCTTCCTCTCCTTTTTCTCATCCCTGTCTCCCACCATCCGTCTGTCCTTCCGGTTGTCTCTCCCCCGATGCAGGGTTTCATTACACATCAATAGGACTCTGGTTACTGCCTTCTCCGCAAGCTCCTGTCTCCTCTCTCCCTCCCGCTGCTCAATCTCCTCGATTATGTATCTCCACACCCCCGCCCCTCCTCTCCCTAGCCTCTTTCTCCCTCCTGTTCCCTCCATCCGTCTCCGTCCCCTGTTCTCACCATCTCCCTCTTCTCTGCTTTGTCCTTCCTGTCCTCTGCCCCGTCTGTCTTAACTACCTACAGTATCCGTCACCCAAACCCTCCCTCCCTCTTTTTCCATTCTTCCTCCATTGCCACCCTCCCTTCCCTTCCCTCTGTCCTGTTTCCCACACTTCCTCTCCTGTTCTCCGAATCGTTAAAGCTGCTTCGTCTTCCTGTACCTCCTTACCTCGCCATCTCTCCCTGCTAGAATTGTCCGTACCTCTTTTCTTCCCTGCCATCCTTTCCTTTCCTCCCTCTCCATTTCCCTGAGTGCTGTTGATGGAGGAGCTGGCTGCTGGCCAAACACCAGAAGGGGTTGAAGAGAGAGGGCTCCCTGTTTACCCATTTATCTGACTGTCCCCTGTCTTTCTCTTCTTATCTATGTGCCTGACTCGGGACCTGCCTTTTTTATGCATGTCATCCCCTTTCCTTCAGCCCTCGCTCTGCTGTCACTCTGCTGTCCGTCTGCATTTCCCATGGCTGCCAGCCCTTTGCATGGCCAGAGTGGCAGCCATGGCAGCTGAAACACTGTGTGGGCCCTCTATTCTCTCTCTGGAATACCAGCAGAGAGGAAGATGGGATAAAAGGAGATGAATAGGAGAAGCACAGTAGCCGAAAGATGAAGAGTTTAGGTATCGAAGCAAAAGAGTAAAAGATCTATTCTGTCCTTGCATGCTCTTTTTTATCCGTCTGCTCAGCGGCATTACAGAACCCCATCTTCTCCTTTTTGATGCTTTAAATGTACAGCCCTGAACTACACAAAGCAGATGCCATGCTTCTGAACTGCACATTTGCTTTGTTGCTTTTGTTCTGGCTTGTGGTAAGTGTCATGCAACGTTGTTGGGTCCAACTTTGGAGGGAAGAGCAACATTTTTGGAGCTATTTGAAATCCTCTTGCCAGGCAGTCCATTTTTACTATGTGCTTCTACTCTGAAACACTTCTGGGAATGGATACTATGGGGAGTTTCCCTAAAATAAAACTACCCATTGTTTCTTTTTATATTATCCGGCATTTTTAATTGTATACAGACACAGAGGATTACTTGAACAAAGGGAATGGAATACAATTTTAGTGCTCTTGCTTACAAGAGGAAAAGGAGATTAAAGTCGTGTACAACATTAGAATTCTTATTGCACATTTTACTGACTTGTTCATTTAAGAGACAGAAGTCCAAAGACAGATTGCTACCATATATCCGCTAACCTAGAAAACATGTAAGCATTTTATCATAGCTACAGTATGTATATTCACGGCGCTTGTGTGGTTCCCTGTACATTAGATATGGCGCAATTTTCACATTGGACCTATGTTAGTAAGTGTAATCGAGACCCTATAAGGATGCTCTCTGCCCCCTTTATGATTGTCTTTCCTATGGAATATAGTTCCACTTATTACTGCAGCTCACACTAATAGGCTCCTCTCAGCCCTGTGATATGCTATGTTACGCTATGTAGCTCTGCTCCCTCCCTCCTGCTCTCTCGAGACTTTGAGGTGAACATAGTGAGCCGATGAGCTTAGTTAAGCACGCATAAATCTGATTAGAAACCCCCCCATAGGAGCAGCAATTGGGATGGCAAACCAGCACTTCCCTCCGCTGCCCCATCCCATCCCAGCCTTAACCTCTGCCTGTACACCAGCCTCTTCTTGTAGGCCTCCACCAGGAGCTTGAGTTTAGCCTTTGGTTCATTGCCTGTCTGCCACACTCTCCCATCCCCAGCCCTCTGCTTTCCCAAGATACCCAGCGCTGACCCTCAGATGGGCATTCATGTGCAACCAGCATATGTCAAACAACTCTTTGGAGGAACGGGATGGGGGGTGGGGGGGTAGATGGAGGAAGCGAGTGGAGGAGAAAAGAAGAGGGGGCGGTGGAATGGGTCTCTGCCTGTTTGTTTGCGTTCTGTAGGGACTTTATGCGTCAGTCATTTTCTGAGCACAATTAAAGTTAATGAGCTATTTCGTTTTTTTTGCTCTGGTGCAAATTTCTCTGCCAAAACATACAGTCCAGAAGTCGTGATAAGGCTCTTTGCACCATCTCCTCTCTGTAAAGCCGCAAACATCATTTTTTCTGGATCAAAAATGATGGACTGAACATTTTCTTTTTAATTTTATCCTAAAAAGGTGTAGAGAATCTTTCCCAAATGCAGATTAATTCAATACTCTATTGCCATAGGACGTTTTTTCATTTGATAAAAATGTTCCTTGTGCACGTGAGGGGAAACTTCAAAGTTAGTGAAATTTAATTAAAGGCAAGCGGATGTGAGTCTTTGGTGCCAACCATAACATTGTAAGGCCGTGATTCACTCTTGGCCTATAGACTTGGAGGCAACATAAAGCATTGCCAGCAGTGCCATGGTCTTACTCATCACGCCGGCGCCTGTTAACTTTCTGACCGCAGCGATGCGTGTGTGACGACTGTATCTCCACCTTTCAGGTACAGGCCTGCCCTGCGTGTGTGAGAAATACCAACTGTGTGTGTCTGCGTTTCCTGATTCAGGACATTTTTATGGCTTGCTTGTTTGTGCTTTGGAGAACGCAGGTACAGGATTCTGTTTTTTAATTAGCGTTGCGCATTATTGATCTGGTAGTCATGTTGTAGCCTGTAAATGTAAAACAAATCTCGAGCGATCTGAGATTTTTTATAATCTTGGAGGTTTTCGTGTGTGTGTTCGTGTTCAGCCCAAAGTACAGTTATAAATGTCACTTAAATCATATCTTCGAAAACT
This sequence comes from Bovichtus variegatus, assembly GCA_943593645.1. Taxonomy (NCBI): domain Eukaryota; kingdom Metazoa; phylum Chordata; class Actinopteri; order Perciformes; family Bovichtidae; genus Bovichtus; species Bovichtus variegatus. Next base: position 11,554,043 of record CALSCE010010855.1, on the reverse strand, counting down.
CCTTTTACCTGCTCTGCAGTTGCTCATCTTCACCCTTCCTCCTACACTGTCATTCGATCCTACTACTCCTCGCCCCATCCCGTCTTTCCCACGACTCAATGCCTGGTCTTGTTAGACAGTAGCCTCCTCACTAACAGGATATCATTCAAGTTGCCACTTATCCTAACCTGTGCTCAGCTGTCATTATTATTTTAAGTTATTTTCCTTTGACACCCACCACTAGGAGTTAGCAGTGGGTGATTGACACATCCCTCTAAAGCATCAATGAAATGGAATTTCACTGGGTGTGTTGGCAACGAACTAAGAATCCCTTAACCAATGAGAAATGGACATGCCAGTAGAAAGGTGAAGAAAAATGTTTATGACGGCAGCGTTCTTGGTTATACAAACAACCTGAAGCTTAAAGGGTCAGTGAGTCATCATTTTTGTTTTTGCAAAATGAATGTGAATAATTGAACGACCAGCCATACCAAAGTCCAGCCAGGCATGAATACTTGTCAAAACAGGTAAAATGGGATGAATTACTGTCAGTGTCAAATGTTTAATTGCTGCATTGCTCATTCGCTGATATAAATCTTCAGCTTTCAGCTCTGCAAAGTGATATTTCGGCCGGCAAGAGGGGTGCAGTTTTAAACATGTGACTTGGTGACAGTCTCCTCCTCCTCCTTGGCATCTTCCACAGTCTTCTTTTTTTTTTTTTAAGCAACTTTAAAAAACTATTTTTTTTGAACTTCCCCAGTTGTTTCACTGATAAGTTTGCTCATTCGAGTGGCGTTGTTGAATCAGACAGGCCTTTGCACGTTCCAAGAATTGCAAGAACTGCCCACGAGGAAATCAAGCCTTGTGATATCTATTTAATTTGGTTGTCTCTCTTAATTATCATTGACTTCCACTCCTCTGTTTGGCCTAATTTGAATTCTCTGTGCCTGTTGTTGCTTTTGATTTCAGAATCTGTCTGGGGGCTTATTTTGTTTGTCTGAGTTGCTTGCTAAATATTTAATTAGGGCTCTGTCAATTGGGCTCACTAAGAACGTCAAGTCCAGCAATATCTGTTCACTTCTCTCACTGCCTCGGGCTAGTTTTTCTTTTTTTTTTTATTTAATTCTTTGTCAAAGGGCAGACATCACGTACATCAGCAGAGAGAAGCAGTTGAATTTGACAAGCGGGTATGTGGACAGTGAAACGAATAAGTAACTCTCTCCTCGCTCCAAAGCCAGTCCCCATGATGCTGCAATAGTTGTGGCAATACGTGATGTTAAGGACTGTGTGAATTTGTCATTCGGTCACAATCGTTTGATAGACGATGTGACTGCCGGCGCTTTCGGCTCAGGAGCTCAGTGCATTTGTACAGCCTGGATCTGTCTATCCCCTTCTCTCCTTCTGTCTTTCTTCTGTTTCCATGTTCTGTACGCTGTCAGATAAAGCCGAACTTCTATAATCTCAAAAGAAATGCATCTACTCTGCCTTTAGCCCTCTCTACTGCATCAAATCAAAGACGAAAACAAACCGCTTTATCAACACTGTCAGATGAAAACAATGTTTGTTCCCCAGAGACTGGAGCTATATATTTTTTTTTGAATGCAATGTGAAGCACCCGGATCATAAAATGTCCACAAAGGTCTATGCCAAGTCAGTCAAATATGTGTTTGTAACCCTTTTGGCGCTTCTCTCCTCAGGTTCTCTAGCCAATGGGCAGCTGAACGGCTCGGGGTCAAAGGGCAGCCACAAAGAAGATGGGTCCTTGCGCTCTCAGGGACATGGGAGCCGCGAGTACAGTGAGGACGGTCCTGCAAAGAAGAGGTGAGACTGTGTGTGTGTGGAGGGGGGTGTGTGTGTGTGTGTGTGTAAAGTTCCTAATCCTGTTTGTGAGTCATGGGGTCATTAAAGAGCTTTATAGAGCCCTGAATCTTTTTATCGGTGTAAAATTGTGAGCCTGTTGGTGTGTGTAAACGTGAGTTCATACCAAAGGCTGCTGATAGTCCCAGTGTGAACGTGTGAGGCTGCGAGTGTGACGAGAAACTTTGCGCACATGTTACAGACTGTAAGTGCAGCTTAGTTGTGATGAATTTCCTTGCTCCTTGAGTGTTAAGAAGCTGGAACATGATACTGGCCGCTTTTAAGTTCACTACACTGTTTTACGCACACGCTCAATATTCCTCTTTATTTTCTAATTTGCTTTCTTTGTCTCTGTAATTCATTCTTCCAGTCTCCCAATGCTTCCCATGCATGCTCTCTTAACAACATCCCCAGTGCTACCATGTTTATTGCATTGATTTATATACTTGGTGAATGCATTCTCTTTCCTCCTCTTCTGACTTCTCTTACCCCTCCTCCCTCACTCGTAAGTCTGTGCAGTAAAACATTTGGGGAAGCGCAAGTTGTTCATTAGTTCTGTAATAGAAGATGACAGTCAACAGAAGTGTAACTAGTACCACCCTTTTAAAGAGTGCCAATGTCTTTTAATGAGCTCACCCCCTCATCTCTTAACGCAAATGCCATTTCAGTCATTTATAATTAGCCACTTAAAGGAATGTTGCCATGCATTTCCAAATTAATCATATAAAAATGTAACTTGTTGCAGAGTACAATAAGCTGGTAATTTCCGGCCGGCGTAATTCTTTTAAAGAAGGCGTTTATATCCCAAATGAATTATTGAAATGGATTTCGGAAAATATTAATTTTCAGAGAGATTGGTACAAAACACTGCTCTCTCTCTTTAGACAAACGTTCTTGGGAAATGGAATAAAGGGTGTTTGGAAGATGTGGTGCTTCTAATGCACTTCGGCATGAAGCAGGTTTTGAAATCACAAGCTGGAAAATATGATTTACAAATAACCATGCTCTAAAAGCTGATGTATACACTCACACGTAATACAGTACACATGCTTATATTTTCAGCAGTCATAAACCTTTTTCTTATATTTTTATTCTAAAGCAGCCGGCTACTGCTACTCTTTTGCGAGTGTGTTTGTGTTTGTGAGTGTGTGAGCATGCTTGTGTGTGTGTGTGTGTTGTTTTGTTCTGCTGCTGGTCTCTCTCTCACACACACTGACGGGGCATCAAAGCATCAGTGTAAAGCTAGGGGCGGAGTCTGGGGGCCGGACAGCAGCAGATGTCCCTCTGTAATGAGCAGCCCATACAGGCTCCATTCACTGCGTGTCAAGCACCTGCCTAAGTCCTGCTAGCTGTCATTCGATACTGTAACCTCCAAATCTGAGCTCGGTCATTACAAGCTTTCATCTACCTGGCTTTGAAACAGACGAGCGTGCCTCTGAAGCAGCTGATAAGAAATTTAAAGTATTTCAGGAGGCTGATCCAGAGATTTAAAAGTTAGACACTTTGTAGACTTTGGAATGTACGGGAATCGTACAGCCTGGACTCATGAGTTAAAAGTAAAAGTGTGAAAGAGAAAACGGAACATTGTTTTCTGCGAGTAGTAGAAAGGATTATCATGAAGTCTGACGGGATAAATGAGGTTGGAGCGTACACTTCAAGAATAGTTGTGGGCATAAAATTCTCTTCCAAAATGAGGAATAAAAGCACTGAAGGAATAACGTATAATAAGGACACTCATACTTTTATTCTCTCTTGCGCTGATGGCCTGTAGTGCCGTGTTTTGAGTGGAGTTCAGTTAGAGGCCAGCTTGCTCCATGGTTTTCATTAGTTCAACACGCACACACACACACACACACACGCACATGCTCACACGCTCACGCACGCACACGCACAGCGGGCCTGAATGAAGAAAGGCTTTCTATCTGATGCTAATGAAACACAAGCCTAGCCAGTACTTGGCAATGCCTCATGCCCTCTTAAAAAGCGTATTTTGTGTGCTTATGCGTGTGTGTGCTTAATGTGTGAAGGATGACTCCAGTGCCCTGGCATGGCTGCCCCGCACTGTTCCTGAACAGGACTAACTGAGATGATGCCAGGAGCTTTGACACCTGGCACTGGCCAAAACAGAAGGGAGGAGCGGTGGCGTAGCTGGTTCCAATTTTGAGGGAAGAAAAAGTTTCACACTGTGGAAAGAGGATGAAGGGATAGACGGAGAAGGAAAGCCGGGGAGGAGCAGCCGAGAGAGAGAGGAAGGGAGGCAGAGACAGAAGGACAGGTGCGAGTGATTTTTGGCAGGAAGCGGTCCCCTTTAGAAGTCTTTGAGATCAACTCTGTGTTTGCCTTCCCATGCTCCTGAGATTGGTGGAGAGACTGGCAGCACATCCCCTCAAACACGCCAGCTCATTGTAGCCCTCTCCTACCAGCATGACCATATTCTCCAAATGGGGTTCCCCTGCCAAAAGTGGGCCCTGCACACACACACACACGCAAACTTACAACCACACACAGTCTCATCTACACTGCCATGGTTTACTGACCTACTTACTAGATTCCCGCACCTCTTTTCCTCTCCCACATTTGATTTAGGTGAAAGTGTGTATTTACAAGCCACTGAGGTGTCAAGACAAGTCCCAGAACAGGCTTTTAAATGGTATTACCATGAAGTTGTCTTGGCCAGCAGAGCACGGCAGGTAGCCTTGTCCTATTTAGATGTATGATTCCAAAAATATTTTGCTTAATATATTGTTAAGTGGAATACTTTTGTGTTACCGCTGAAGTCTTCAGTTCAGTCATAAAACATTCTGCTCCCCCCTAAGCATCTTCTGCAATAATATGTCATCATTTTGGCATTTCATCAGCGTCTTAAGTCATAATTGAAAAGAGTAAAAGACTTATTGGTATTCATTGGTATTTTAATTTAGCATTGCTGCTCTCACGGGTACAATCTACAGATGACTCCAGTGTGGTTTATTTTTCCTGATTCAGGACATTTTTATGGCTTGTTTGTTTTGTGCTTTGGAGAATGCAGATACAGGATTCTGTTTTTTAATTAGCGTTGAGCATTATTAATCTGGTCATTTTGAAGCCTCTAAATGTAAAACAAATCTCGAGCGATCTAAGATTTTCATAATCTTGGAGGTTTTCATGGCGTTGCCCTGGCGACTCAACTGTTGGTTCAACTGTGCGCGAGTTAAAAAAAATAAAAGTGTGTGTGTGTGTGTGTGTGTGTGTGTGTGTGTGTGTGTGTGTGTGTGTGTGTGTGTGTGTGTGTGTGTTAAACAGGCCTTCTTAATTTCTGCTCTTTTCTGTCTCCTTTTTTCTCTCCGTCTTCCCTGAACCCCACTTTTGGCTCTCTTTGAATCAACTCTCTCTGTTGTCTCAGCCAAGACACACACTCAGCTGCTGCCGCTTGTTTTGTTTCGACTTAATGAATGCCAAGTGCAGACAGACACACACACACACACTTGTCTTGTCTCACGTAACCAATGACTCTTGTCAGTAATGCATAATCACCATTTCCATTTATGAAGGATTACATGCATGTGCGCGCAGGCCTGCACGCACACACTGCAAGTGCGTGTGTTTAATAGAGGGCTATAATGTGTCTATTGATTTACTTTAGATGAGAGGAAACCTATATGCAGTGCCACATCTAGCTGTAGTACTAACACTTAATGTTGCATTCATACATAGTGGAGAATTCGCAGGCACAAACAAACAGACATACATTGATCTGGTTAGAAAGCTGGAGGGATATTTGAGCTTTTAGCCAGTCCATTTATAATGGCATCTTTGGTTTTTACAGACAAATGGTGGCTTTGTGTGATTTTAAAAAAGAAAGAAAAGAAAACCCTCCACACCACTAAGTACGGTCTGTACTTATTCCAGCACAGTTTAGACTGTCGCTCTCTCGGCTTTTTCTGTCTCCCCCTTTCTCTGTCAGTTTGTCAGTGACTCAGCCCTGCATGTCAGCCTGTCAGTCTCCAAAATCTCCCCTTAACTCTCCTCTCATTGTCGCTGCCTCGCTGCAGCTTTATGAAAGCCTTCCGCTCCGCTGAAATGGCAGGGTGAAGGAGTATTAACCATCCACCACAGTGCATAGTGTCACTCAGAGCACAGACCCGCTCCCATAATCACTGTCAAATACAAGTGCGAGCGTTGTGATTGTAGCACCGATTAACCATGTTACAACTGGTTTGCATGCTGCTTCTTGACAACAAAGTCTAAATGGTTGACAGGATTTACTGTAAACTGTTATTTTTGTATTTGGAGAAAGTGGGGCTGCCATCCTAAAGTCAGAAAAGTCTTTTAATAGTGCGTGTCTTTTTTTAGCTGCTAAAATACCGATTTGTAAGCCAATCTGTTAAAATGACTTGGAATATTGTGATTAGTATATTAAAAAGATGACTCGGAATACTGTATCACTATATTGGATTACGTATATGATTTAGATGAGAATATCTCATTTTGAGGCACCTCAATAAAAAGCATAACCTTGTATGCGTCAAGATATGCGTTTCAAGTTAAAGCCAGAATGTATTCCTTTTTGAAGGTATATAGCTGGACGGAGCCAAAGGCAAACGTCATTACACCTTGCTGTGCTTCTAAAGCGTGTGTGCGTGCACATGTGCTCCTCATTTTCTTTCAAAGCGGCTTAGTTCTAATAGCTGCACCACAAGACACCAACATACGTTAAACATGAAATCATAGAAATAATTGAAAAATCTACATTCCAAATAGTAGAAAAATAAGAAAATTAATGTTTACAATTCAGTTTATGCACTTATATTATTTATTACTCCACTTCCAGCCCCAGATCTTTTGTTAGAGCCACAGTCTCCTGCGTCTCCGGCCTCAAGTCCACTCAAGGTCTCTGAAGGTCTACATCCGGGACTCCGTCTTAATTAGACTGATTGCTAAACACATACAGAACCTTCTCTGATGTTTATTGACTTAACTGGCTGTGGTCAGCCAATCCCAGGGGAGACTAAGGAGGACTGCAAGGTCAGAGGTCAAAGGGTTTGAGTTCAGCATGTGTTGTGAAGGGGTGGGAGGGGCGGGGGGGCTGGCAAACAGCCCTGAGCAGCGGACCTTGACTGCTAACAAAGCCTACATTTAAGTGCAGTGTTTTATCGTTTATTTCTGGCCATGAGGGAAAAGGAAGCAGAGCAGGAAGTACTGTTTAATTTTTTTCCCCTGCCTTGTAATTCAAAACAAATTGAAAACCTCTGTCTACATCTGGGCAAAGCTCCGATGTGTTTTGAAGATATTTTAGTGGCGTTAAGCACATCGCCATTTTTTTTTTAACATTAGCATTTTTAAGGTGACAAAGGGGACAATGGCTGACTTCCACCTGACCTAATATCGCATTTATATATTCACAGAGATGCAGCTAAGCTTGATCTATTGTCAAGATGTCTTTTCTCTCCACATCTGCCTATCAGGCCATCTCCCCTCATCGTTTCATTCAATAAAAAAAGAAAGGGGGCCGAGTGAAAAGCCAAGGTTATATTTAAATATGCACACAGGCCCCGCTATATCTTTTTATCTCAAATGAATATTAGCCTTATTGTGACTGCTTGAAACGTATAGCTGTCACAGCTGAACTAGGACACACACACACACACATACACTATCGCACCTCTGACCAACAATCTTAGATTTATCTTGATGTCAACACAAAGCAGTTGAGCGTTAAAAGCATATGTTGACAAAATATATAGAAATACTATCATGGTTATCAAGGTCGGTTCCAGCGGACTTCTTTTGTGTACTTTACGGTGTATTATAGCGAGCAATAAGTGGACTTCTGTGTGCAGATTTGTCCTCTCAGCAGCCTTGGCTCATTGACTAATGATGGCGTTTATTTGTGTTCGGTGTGCACATGCTCGCTGTATATGTGACTGGGGTCTGTACAGGGGCTGTTTGCACACGTGAAGGTCAGTGGGTCGGTTCTCTGTAGTCTTTCCCCTCCTAAATACATGGAGACGGAAAAGCAACAAACACATTGAGGAAGACGAGTGTTCAGTTGCAACTGTTTAGTTTCCCGACACAAACTCTAAAATGGATGATGTGTGGTCAATGTAGTGTTTTGCGAGCTCAAGTTCAATATATTATATGATGCACTTTTAACCCTGGTAGTTGTTCTCTACAGTCTAAGAAGCAACATCTGTAAAGTCCATCGGATTTTTAAATTTCCTCATTTGATCCACGGGTTTAGTGCTCTTTTAAGTTGTAATGTGCCAAACTAAATGGTATGCAGTGAATGTGATTCACGAAAGGTTTGGTAAAACATAGTAGCCTCCGAGCTTTGTCTCTTTCATACACATGCCGAAATGCTCATTCACACATACACATGGTGCACATTACAATGTGATTATTGCGCATAAACACAATTTCTTTCCCCCCTTTTATCTGCTGATGGATTACATCTGAACAGACGGCCAGAC
>CALSCE010010855.1:11534171-11545358 GCA_943593645.1 Bovichtus variegatus | reverse complement strand
ACACACACACACACACACACACACACACACACACACACACACACACACACACACACACACACACACACACACACACACACACACACACACACACACACACACACACACACACACACACACACACACACACACACACACACACACACACACGCGCGCAGAGCCAGCTGCAGTGAGGTAGTCTTTTATCAGGACCATGTGGGCCATCTGGAGCCAATTAATACAGCCCCTAAGGTACAGACTCTGGATCAGTGCTCTTCTCCTCACACAATAACCTTTTAGGGAACACAAAGTCTGACTTGAGTCCAGCCTCATGCCCACATCTAACAAACCTTGGGACACACTGTGGATAATCTCAAGACTGCACTCGATTCAGATGTGCCATATTTCTTTAAAGAAAAATAATTAAAAAAAAGCCCAATTTCTGAATGTCTATCTTAGCTTGAGCCACTGCAGTTACTGAATACCTGAAACTGTTCTGCTTTACTGAAACGCATTCAATTGTTCAAACATCTATTCATTACTTTTATCTATGCACTTGTTTTTGTCAGCCTGCTGTCTCTTTCTCTCTGTCTAACAGGTATGTCAGTTGAATGCAGAGACCAATTGTTTTAGCTCTTTTCTGGCCTGGCACACTTTCATACTTCTTAATCAAAGCTTTCATTCTTGCTTTTTTTTTTTTTCTTGTTCTCCTTCTCTTCTTAGTGGCATTTGTGGAGTTTTGGAATGGATGCAATTAGGATATACAATTACTTTCTAATTAATACTGCAATTGTGGCATCGCTGACTACGGCTTGTATTTAAAGAGCTTCACAGTATTAAGTGCAGAGTATTTTAAAAGTCAGAGGCTGACACATTTGCACAAATCAACACAGGGACGGGCTCGTGTTCCACTTGCCAGCCGTATCCAAATATCCGGTTACAGGCACAGCAAAGGTCTGAAACCAAACCACACAGCAACTGCCACACATAACCGCCAAGGCTCCACTGTGGAGGACCCAGGCATCGTGTACTCCCATGTACACCCTCAGGACTACAGACACACACTCATTAAATGCCCTCTCACGTAAAGGGCTCCGGTCATTCAGTGTGTCATTCTATACACTAATTCATTAAAGGACTTATTTCTGATGCTATATTTGGTGAAAATTTTAAACTAAAAGTAGAATTGGGCTTTAAATGACCATGTAATCTAAAATAATTGGCTTCACATTCAATTGAAACCTGAGTATCGGGCTTCATGTCTAACTTTAGAATCAGAAACAAGCTGCTTTTCGGGGGTTGGTTGCTTGTGTCAAGGTAAAACACACACGCCAAATACAAAATCCAAATGTTTTCGAGCAATTAAAAACGGAGTCATCCGTAACACGCTGTTAAGTCAAGTCTCCACAGTGTTTGTATCTCTTTATTTGTCCCATCTGCTGTTCTATTGCTTCTGCTTGTACATATTGGACTCCATTCATCAATATTTAATATACGTGAAGAGTTGAAAGATGCCGAGCCAACAGTTTATTCAATAAATCAAACATGCATGGGATACTGTTTTTTCTACCATCAGTCCTGCCTAATTGTCGTTTAGTATTTTCCTTTGCATCTATTATACGTTTTTTTTTTAATTCACAAATGAGTTGATATGCGGTTTAATAAATCAGCTGTTGTCAGCTCTACACACACAAACGCACACATGTGCTTCGTCATCTAGTTTCTTGCACTCTGCACCCTGCCGCTGTGCTTTGGCTGACAGTAAACTGGTTTAAGGAGCCAGTTGGGGTTGATAGTTTCCATTTGTGATACTCTTCTCCTACACTGGCAGTTTTCGAGTTGGGCTAAGTTCACATTTCAGGGCTTAACGCTCAATTCAGATTTTTTTTGTCACCCCCCCAAATCCAATCTTTTTGCCTAGACTTGCCCTTAAATGTGTCACATGCAACTTCAAACTATTCTAATATGACCGTTCTCATAGCGGTCCCATGGCCAGTGATCACATATGTATCCGGTTTAGGACCACATATGAAAGTGGTCAAGATCTAAATGAACATACAAGATATTTCTGTCTTCACACTACTCTGAGAAAATCAGCTCCGTGTCACATGAGAACATTTGCCTGTAGTGTGAACGTAGTCTTTTGTGGGGGATGAATTCACTTCTTGCTGGCTTCCTTCCGCCAGGAGAGGTCAGAGGTGAGGGTCCGTTACTGATCAACCTCCCTGTGGTAGTGAGTGTATAGACGGCGTCTTGCTCAATGACGCTGGATGCTCGCCAAAACCCTCGTAAAATAACTCGAGATGACCACATGGAGAAGTCCTGCCATCGTAGCAGTTCCCATGGAAACGGCCATCACTGGAAAGGTGTTGATAAGATGGAGACTGAAGAAGAGAGCTAGAAGTCTTTGATTGACGGGGTCCATGTGCACGTGTGCGATCTATGCCTGCCGCCCCACAACTGTGCTGCCTGAGCACACGGTGGTCCGGCTTTGGCTGAGTAAAATACATTAAACTTAGCTTTAGCTCATCTTTCTCTCTGTCCCCGTGTCCCTTCATCACCACCTCCTTCCCATTTTTCATCTTACTTCATTTTATGTGTTGGAGAGAAATCACAAATGGCCCATTACCCTCTCCCTTTCTTCTGCGTCCTTTTCTCCTTCTTCCCCGCGATTGCTGGCTGACGGGATCGTCAAATTTTCTCACTTTGTCTCTCCCGGGGATAATCAATGCTCTAGCAGCTACGGTGGCAAGTGTAATATTAGACATTAGAGCAGCCCTTTGAAGGGTAGATAGCTGGGGGGGGGGGCAGGAAGGGATGGAGGGAGGAAAGGATGGATGAAAGGTGGATTAGAAAGGGATGAATGGGGACATCCTGCTGTAATCTCTTTTTCTCCCGCTAACGGATCTCTGTTTCCTCTTTTCCCTCCGCGCGTCTCTCCAGCCCGCCTCTCATTCGCCCTCAATCAGGGCAATCAGTCTAATTTTTCTTACGTAAGCCTCACTTACCTACCATGGCACTGCACCAATGAGTATTCTATAGCTCCAACACGTAAGAACATAGTGTACCCTGACACACACACACACACACACACACACACGCAGCCCTCCTCTGGGCAGACAGAGGGCTAAATCAGATGCTCATGTTACCACTGAGCCCATAACGCAGTAGCAGCACTTACAAAAACATGTCATGTCATTGCAAATTGTTCCCATGTTGATTTTTCAACATTTACCTGGTCCTTAGGACTCTGAAGTGTGTGTGTGTGTGTGTGTTATGTTTGTGTGTTTTGTGTGTGAGCTATCTGGATGACTCTGAATCCGTTAAATACGTGTTACCATAATTGTTTTTCATGCTCTAATTTACTGAAACCCTTAATTGTGATAAAAACAGTAATTCTGTTTTGCCACCTGAGCACTATTTCTAAGCAAGAGAGCGCTCTGTCATCTTTTAAAGAAATTACTTGTTACTAAATTTGTAGTTTTCGCAATGTGAGGTGATGGGGTTTTATTTATCCACTCCCCTGCCTGTGGATTCACTGCCAGACCCTTAATTATCACACCATCAACGAAGCAGATCTGTTTTTATTACCTTTTTTATTAGCCTCATCTTTGCAGTTAGCATACCAAAAGAGAGAGAATATTATAAGTGTTAAAACTAAGAAGTGTACATAAAGAGAATTCAGTCCAATTACTAGAGATTACCTGTAACTAGGAATGTGTTTTCAGTGATTGTTACACTTTGTGAAAGGCCCCCCAGCATATCTCCCATGTTAGTTGATAAGTAACGGATGATCGCCGGTGGAAAACCTGAGGCCTGTCGAAAGAGGCTCTGGTTGACTGTCTAGACAGGATGTAGTAAGCAGAATGCTTTATTAGCTCATCTGTCTCCGTCCCCATTCTTTAGCACCGCTGCTTGTGCTTTATTTCTGTTGTCACACTGTCTGTATTTCTTTTTTCTGTCAGTTTTTCTCTCACACAGTTAAATAGGCTCCTATTCATCTAAGGCCAGTGCAAAAAAAAAAAAAAAAAATCTATCCAGGGTTTAGCTTACCAAAGAGGCTTTTATGGAGAGCTCCGTCTCTCCTCTGCTTACTATTTAGAAAGTGTTCATAGCACAGCTTAGTCTGCGTTGCTCCCCCCTCTGCGATATTAAATTGCAGATAATTACATTTATGGGATGGCGGGACAAGTTTGGGTGGCTGCACATTTGAACCGTGCATTAGCACACCAACAGCTACACGGCCATGCGCACATACAGGTGTTCCCACGTGACCATGGTGATGTCTATATAAGACATTCTTAGGCATTGTGTTGAAATCGGATGTGGTGGCAGGTTTGTGGTTAAAGCTACCTAACTCTGATTGCATTATCTCTGTGTATATTGTGTCTTTCCTTCTCTTTGCATTTCCTTCCCTTATCAATCACGTATCTTCTTCTCACACACTCTTTCCCAGTCTTGCAGTCACGCAAACTTCCCTGCTTCCAGTGTCCCTCTGCACAAATCCCTCTCTCCATCTCACTTTCTGGCTTCGGCCTCATCCTTTTCTGTACTTCTCTCCGTCAGTACTCTCCATCCCCAGTGGTCACAACTGAAGTTTTAATATTGTGCGTGTGCAGGCTGAAAAGGTAAATATTTCATGAGGACAGACTAGAAGTTGGGCTGGCGACGGTATAATAATAATAATGTTTTGTGCGTGTGTGTGTGTGTCTGTGTCTGTGTGTCTGTGTGTGTGTGTGTGTGTCTGTGTCTGTGTGTGTGTGTGTGTGTGTGTGTGTGTGTGTGGAGTCCCTCCAGTCAGGCAACTGCAAAAGGCCAGCCTAGCAGACACGATGTGGACGTGTCAAACAAAGAGGATTGTGCTGTACCTCTCATACTTTTCTCCTCCTTTTGTCTCTCTAGCCGTTTGTCACACTCTTCCTCTTTAACTGGCCTTGGATAGGTTTTGATTTTCACTGGAGGAAAAACTCTGCTTCTTTTTTTCTTTATCGGTTAGCTTTTTAAGTGAATATTGAAATCAGACGGCACAATGACGTCTATTAGTAAAATTAGTGATTTAAGCTTTTCACTGCCACTTTTATTTGTAGACCTAAAGTCTGTATTTTGTGTGTGCACAGAGAAAATGCCTTAAACAAGGAGCACCGTGGACCTTTTGCAAGCTCTAAATGAAAGCCAATTAGATTTGTGTAACTGCGGATCACTTTTGTGCACTATTGAATTCCTGCGTATAAAATGCCAAGCTGATCACAGTAGCAGGTTTTTCTTGACTGTTTTTGATTATAAACAAACTGGACGTGTGCAAACAGTTGTTTGTTCAGTTTTCTCACACCGTGCGTCCAAATGCAGCGCTTTGACAATGTGCGTGCAATCATCTCTCAATTTCTCACATATTGAGCTTTACACCCATGTCACGGCAGGAAATTGAGACGTTTTGAAACCACGCTGTTTGTCTGATTGAAGTGTAATCGAAGCTCTGCACCAAATGCATTGTGGGTGTTCTCCAGACATGATCCTATCTTCCCTTTCTTCAATCGGGGTCCACGGCAAATTGACAAATAATACCAGGATATCGCATTGCTTCTATCACTACTCCTCAACATTTATATCCTAGCACACGCACACACACACGCACGCACACGCACGCACATGCACACAAAGCAGCACTAATCGATTTAGGCCACTTGCTGGTTCATGTGGCCTCGGACAATCCAGGACTTTTATGGTTTGTGTGTGAGAGTGAGTGTCCACACCCAGGTGTGTGAGTGCGAGTGTGTGTGAGTGAGTGTGTGTGTTGTGAGGGAGGCTTTTTTTTCTCAGTCACCCGCTTCTTTAATATTCTCTTCCTTCCCTCGTCTCCACTGACGCACACTGTGAAATAAAGAAAGAAAAGAGACAAGCGGAGAGAAAAATGAGAGGGACATCTCAAAAGCTTTGTGCACCACAGAGGAAAGTAAGCGCAACTTATATGTGGAAAGAGAAAAAGTAGAAAATATAATGGTGGAAAGGTGAGAAGGAAGTAAGAACAAAGAGAGAAAGGCAGAGAGAGAGAGAGAAAGAAACTCGAGTTGTTCTCTGGCAGTTTAATTATCTTTCACTCGGTGCTCAACAGGAATAAAATAGGAACTACTACATACACGCACATGTACTTTATTTGTGTAATTTACACACATTTTCATGCAATCACATCCAAACACTCAATGAATGATCATGTGAGGTGGTGAGTGTGCGGGTACCTGCACATCCATGATGGCCTCACACCCACTCTTCACTGAACAAATGTGCAAATACACACACAAAGGTGATCAGTTCTTCACTGAAGGGTAATTGTTTCAGAAATCCACTCTGCAGTGAGACAATAGCCACCGAGCCACAGTTAAAAAAAAAACAAAAAACGATCAGAGTGTGTTTGTGCATGAATGTAAAAGAGCAAAAGGGTGATTTTAATCAGCTGCCGACTACTTTGTCTTTTTTCTGAGATTTATACAGATGAATCCGCACCATGTACCCGAGGCAACATGTGTTTTTTTCCCCTGATGTGTGATTGTATTTGGTTATTTAAAATCAATGTGATCCATCTTTCATATAAATCCTGTAGCGCTCATTTCCATGTGAACATGAATCGGATAAAATGTATCTTTGTAATGTAACTTTCCTATTATTTCAAACGGTCATGGCAGTCTCTTTTTCCTCGTGGCCCAATTAAATGTAATTAAATAATATATCTCAGTAACTTACCCTCTCCTTCCTTTTCTTGTTTTTTCCTTCTCAGACCTCGGCTCCAGGCCCAGAGGAAGTTTGCCCAGTCGCAGCCTAACTCGCCCAGCACTACGCCCGTTAAGGTGGCTGACCCAGGCAGCCTGAACACCGCCGTGGCCACTGTGCCCTCCACGTCCCTGTCATCAATCTCCGCTTCAGCGCTGTCCTTGTCCATCCAGGACCTGTCCAGACGCAAGCCCAAGACGGAGGACTTCCTCACCTTCCTCTGCCTAAGAGGTAAGACGCAGTAGAACGGAGCAGATGGAGACATAATTACATGCAGACCCACAACCAGCGGTAGACACGGAGGGATGTTGTTAAACAAGAAAGATGCAGATATGTCTTGCTCTAATATTAGACGTTTCTATACCGGTCCAGGACACGGGTCTCTGCTAGAAATACAAACTACAGATTACCTCTGAGGCTGAACAGTTTCCTACTGTTTGGCTGTCTTTGTATAGGCCTGCACTATGTAAGCGTCTAATAGCAAGCTTATGACCCAGCATTTCAAAGACTCATAGAGTTTGTGCAGCCCAGTGCTGGTATTGTCAGGCTGAGATGGATTGTCTCACTTTTGCTCTACTCATATTTTGACGGACGTGCACATAAAGATGCATACGCAAGCAATTCAAGAGCACACAGAGTAAGTTTTGTTAAGTCAGGTTTTGACCACCCTCCACCCTCTCATACACACACAACACCGCACACGCATACTACAAATAGCTGTGTGCTTGCCCAAGGCTAAGATTATCCTGCATTTCATCAGCTTACACATCTCCCCCTCCTACCTTTCAACAACTATCTGTCTCTTTAACACCCTGCCTATCACCCTTTACCACAGCAGCTGTTTGCACGTACAGTATAGTACTCGCACAGTCACACACCCCCACCCCAGACGCTGCAAACGCTACACGCACTACACAGGTTCATCGACACTATGTAGCACGTCTGATGTCAAATGAACTGCAAAAGTCATGGCAGAGTGATTAATTAGCGTGCGTGCGCGTGCGAGATTGTCTTAACTGGGAAAACTATTTAGGTTAAATGCAGCCACCAACACACTCCAACACACCCATACATCATACATAGACCCCCTCTTCAGCGCTCTCACAGTAACTTAAGTGCTGTTCTCTTTTCCTCTTGACTTAATGAAGGATTAATGTTACTTATGATCTATGCTCTGCTGGCCAGCACACAGAGAAAGCTAGTCCGCTGCCAGGACACTGCAAAAAGTTTCCTTACTTTTCTGCCTAATTTATTTTTCTTTGAAAGTTTTAATACCAAAGCCCCATGAATCCTCTTTCATAATCTGTGTAGTGATTTATAAACGAGTTTGCAGCAAACTCTGCACAGAGAGACATTTTAAGATTCAACATTGATCCAACATCCTCAAAATGACTGAAAAACTGCTCTGCAATTAATAAAAAACCATAAGGGTCACTATGAAAGAAATATTGCATTAAATTGTCTTAACTTTTGTGTCGCAGACATCGTGTGTGCTTAAAAATATCTATGAAAATATCTATATCAAAATTACTTTTTGGATAAAAAATAGTTTGCTCGTAGTTTCTCCCTGTGCAATTTTTACGTGCTAAAATACATGTCTGTTGAACAATACCATTATCTACTACATGTCCTGTATATAGGCAGACTTGTACATGAGATCTAAGCAAGTACAATGACCCTTATAAACGTCAATAAATCAAAACACATTCATGGCCGTCTTAAATTACCTTTTTATGAAACTTGAAAGGAGAGGGAGTGACCCATTCAAGGCCTTAATAATAAAAAAAGTTTAAGGACCATTTTCTCAAACAACCTTGCTCGTGACTTCTCTTTGCTATCTTCACTTTATCCTTTTTCAATATCCCTCTGTCCTTTTCCTTAAACATGTCCTCGCAACCAGAATTAACTCATTTGGAAGACAAAAGCCCTCGCTTCAGATTAATTTACTGTTATCATCATTAACCTCTGCCCATCTTACAAAGTAGGCTAAAGACTCAGGAGAGGCAAATTTAGATTCAAGTCTGTCGGGACGTGATGGCTATACATTGCTATTCTGACGAGAAAACTCCCATTATGGAATGTCATTTTAACCTCACAGGGCTCATTCAAGAACGTATAATTGGAGGTTGCTAAAAATCGACTGAAGCCTTTAGTGAGAGGGGCTGTGATTAGCATATATAGGCCAGGATGTTACATAGGCTAATGATATAATGTCCCATTTACTTTGAAGCTGAGATTACTCTGAACTCTGGCTGCTAAACTAACCCCACCCTTCTATATGAAGAGGTAGACTAATGATGTGTAGGTGGCTGGTCCTGATTCAGTTTTGCGGCTTTCTCTCTTTTATAATTAATGTTAGGAAGTGTGTGTGTGTTGTGTGTGTGTGTTGCTACTAATGCTAATTTTAGAGCTAGGCTTCTAAGCTAACGATTGAATGGTTTTCCACTGTGCTTTGTCCACTCTGCCGCTCCCTGCTTTACTAATGTATTTATAGACCCAGTTTAGGTGTGTGTGTGTGTGTTTCTCTACTATCCTTGCTACAACGATGACATTTTCCTGCGCTGGCTTCTTCTGCTCTGTTTTTCCCCTTGGCCTCTCATGACCCATATGACGGGACCCTTACCAAGAGAAGGACATGGGAGAATGTCAGCAGAGCCCCTGAGGTTGTGTGTCAGTGAGCGTGTGCGTGTGTTCAAGCGCGTGTGTAAGTGCAAATCCATGCTCACCACGCTGATGTTGCCTGTCCTGCTTATCTCCCGTGTGCCCGCCATGGTGTGTATGCAGAATCCAGGGTACATGTCGAGACGGCCGCCGAGGACGGCCGCGTTAGCCCGGTTAATCTTTTCAAAAGGACTCGAGTCTTTGATATCGTCTGAGACCCCAAATCCCCTTTAAGATTCTGATACACGTCTCTGGTGGTCTGACCACCACACACATTAGGCTGCTTCATGTCTTCTATCAAAATGCCTCCGACAAGATCTCTAGCTATATTATGGAAAAATCCAATCCATTATCTCCCTACTTCTTTCTTTTCAATTTGATTTCGACTCATTTTTTCAAGTTACAACGGGACATTTAGCGACATATCTACTCTAAAACCATCAGTGGTGATTCCTGGGATCCGTCCCAGGTCAAACGTTCACAATGTGTAAACACACACCCCCACACACCCACTGCAGTATTTGCTTTTCTTATCGGGTAAACATTACGTATCCACCGCAAAGGCTTCTATCCATCACCCACTCTGACAGCTACATAAAAGCAGTTAAAACATGAAAGATCTGAGGCTGTAAAGTGAGCAACAAAAAAAATAAACTAATGTTGAGAAAGCTGAACTCTTGTGTCGCCCGTGATGTGAAATCACGACTTAAGTTATCCAACATTCTGCACGTTACTCACGTTTGCATCCAATTGGAGTTTGTAATTGATGACATCTCATTCTTTGGGGATTTTTTTATTCCCCCACATTAATGAAGTGGCTGGCTGCTGCTGGTGGAGGGGGGTGGGGGGGTGGGGGGGTGGGGGTGTTGTTGCTGTATCCGAGGAAATAATTCTGATGTAACGTGGGAGTAACCGGACAGAGAGAAGGGAAAAACAAGATTTCTGTCGACTGTATGGAAGGATTCACACCATGTATGCTCACCACCCACACTGTCTAGGGCCTATATTCTGTATTTATCTCACTGCTCATCTTTCTCCTGCTAGCACACACTCACGCTCGCATACACACTCACTCTCGCACACACGCTGAGTGCTCAGTCCTTGCCCGTGCTCTCAGAATGGTGTTTATGTGTGGTCCAGGCCTGTAGTTGCGATGTTTATATCCATGGAGAAAGCCATTTGGGTGGTAGCCAGACAGTCTGCCTCTGGCTCTGTCTGCCTCTGGTAACCTACAGGATGCAGTGCTGCTGTTGGCAGGGTGGGGGCAGCACTGAGAGGAGCAGAACAAATGAATTCAGATTTGAAGTGCTCAATGTTGGCCCCCTCCAGGTTTTCCAAGTAATCCAAAGCTTTTATTCCAAATTGAGATTGCTACTTTTTAGGTAAATGCCACTATTTAAGGAAATGGCACAATCTTTCAGTAACGATTGTTGTCATGGATGTAAACTGCACAATTTATGTGTTATTTCTTTCTCTCTGACCTTTTACGTAACATTTTTGATCATCTTTTAAAATACTCAACAATGAATATCAGCCGTTGTTTGTTTTGTGCACTTTGGATAGATGTTATTTAATGAAGTGTGTTCTCATTGAGGCACAAATACACAAACACACACACAAACACACAAACACAATATACACATTGACATAGATGAGATAAGAATAGATTAGGAAGTAAATGAATAACTGTCTGCACACACACTACTGGAAATGAGTCTTGCATAAGATTAATTTCCAAGAGTGTGTGTGTGTGTGTGTGTGTGTGTGTGTGTGTGTGTGTGTGTG
>CALSCE010010855.1:11522372-11534161 GCA_943593645.1 Bovichtus variegatus | reverse complement strand
GTGTGTGTGTGTGTGTGTGTGTGTGTGTGTGTGTGTGTGTGTGTGCCAGTGTACATCTGCACCACTGCCGTGTTTACCTCTGTGCCCCCTGAGCCTTCCATCATGCCTGCCAGCCGCCCCAGCGTGGTGCCTCTCTCGGGTTCAGCGAGTCCAGTTTCTCTGCTCCGCTTGCATAACCTCCCAGCCCTGACCTAGTGAACCAACGACCTCAGATCCCGACTACGTGATTACACATATGAGGCAAATGTGGACTTTTCACATCTGGTTTCTGAAGAAAATACTGCCAATCATGGGAACTGTGCCTGGGACCTCTATCTTTGTAGCTAGATTGTTGGATTTGATTTTGTTTGATGGTATTTTTATTGTCTGAGAATCTCTCTTAACTCCTGGGAAAAGGATTTCAAGTCCGACAGCTACTCGTGTGTTTCTCAAGTGCATTGCTGCTGTGGCAACTGCATTTCCCTCAGGGATAATAGCTTTTCTTTCTCTCTAATGTATGATTGCTATTTGATTAAAGCCTGAAACTGTACGAGTAGAGTTGTGACTTTCTTGTCAGTCATGATGCTGTGCAGAAGTTGGTAATGCTACGGCGACTGATTCTGCATTCTCCTCCAAGTGTACAGCCACTGTTTGTGGGGTTAATGGTTTTGCTGACATTAAGGAATGTCAATTGGAGATGTAATCCCTAATCCTCTCGTAGTCTCTCTCTCTCCCGGTTTCTTCCCTAGTGACTGAACAGTTTTGGCAGAGCTCAGCTGTAGGAGATAACTTTTCCTCTCCATGCCAGACAACCCAAATTTGTCTCCCTTTCTGACCTTGCCTTTTAAAAACAGCTCTCACACTTCCTGTGCACACATGCGACACTTTTGTTCCAAGTCAACACGTCCACATGTCCCCATGGCAGCTAAACCCTCCTGATTGACTATTTAAATTGTCCTCATTGTTTCAGTTCCAGTTAAGGGAACAAAAGAAGGGTAGCCAGAGAATGGAGGGTTTTGTAATTATGCCCCCCCTCCAACCCAAGAGCCCCGTTAAAAATGACAATCCTAATAGATTCTTTCAGACCTAATTATGATTTGTCTGCGGTCGGAATGAGGTGCATGAAAAGATGGTGTAATTGGGGTATTGGGCTCGAGCCTGGTTTGAGGTCTTGGAGAAAGACTGAGATGTGTTTTTTCTCTGTGGGTGTGGGTCAGGGTGGGGGTTCGTTCGTTCTAGGAGCTGATGGTTTCAGGGTCTCTGCTACTGCAGCCACTCCCGTAGTCGGGATGCCAGTGGTCTGTTTTGGACCACTAGCTCCGTGTGGCAGGCTGGCTCTGTGCGTCTGTCTTTCTTTGTGTCCTCTCCCTCTCCACAAAATCCTAGACAGTCTTATTTCGGGGATCTTGAATATATTGGAGGATACAGTTGTGCTGTTACATCTGTTTCTGTCTGATGTCTGCTCACTTCTACCGTTCAGCTTCCTTCTGCAGCTTTAAAAAAAAACAAAAAAAAAACACTTCTCTCCGTCTCTTATTTTCTTTCTCATTTTCTCAGTCTGCTCCATCTCTCTTCCTCTTTTCAGTTTCCACTCTATATCAGCCGTCTTATCATACCTCTGAGAACCTTGTATTGAATGCATTTATTCCCAAACATGGAACATTACCCTGTTAAATTGGTTCCCTGAAGTACTGTAAAGGTACGCCACACACACATACACACTTCCTCTAATGTATTTGAACATTTTCATGTCTACTTCCCTGCACCCCCAAACAAACAAACACTCCTCCCTCCATTTCTGCTCCCTGGTGCCCCTGTGGTCTGTTTGCCATTGGCCCTCTGACCCCTGTTCAGAGCAGTAAATTACAGCCATTTAGCTAATGAAGCAAGTCATTAGAAGCTGATTGGGCCAGTGTGTGTGCCGCCTCGCCGTGTTTGTTTGGTCTAAGAGAGGAGCGTTTGCTCTGTCGCCAAGATAAACGAGGTGTCTGTGCGGTGTGTTTGTTCATGTGTGTGTGTGTGTCTTTAGGTGCCTATGTGGCTTTTCGTATCTTTTGGTTTGTATGTGTGCTGCGGTCACCCAGCCTCCTAAGGGCTGATCCGCTGGTTAAAAGCCAGAAAATTGTACGTTGCTACAAAGTGGCACTGCTACACGGGTTCAACCACTTATAATTGTCTGCATCCCACTTCAGATTCTGATGCTGTGCCAAGAAACCGCAACATATACATACACACCCGACAGGGGTTATGAGGGCTTATTTAACCTGACATGGTGGTAGAATCTATCCCTGCCTGCAAAGAAACAGGCCCTATTATGTGTGGGTTACTATGGATTATATAAAAGCCATATTTCACCGTTACTTTTTGACCTACAGATCTCCTTTAGAAAACAAAGAGAGCAGGTAAAACTCTAATAGGATCTGTTGAGGGAATCTGCTGCTACTACAGAGTTTACTTTCTCTCCCGCTCTCTGAGGACATGATTAGAACCTGGCAGAGCTGTTGAGTGAAAAATGAGATCCAAGGCACAACTAGATTATTATTATTTTTTTATTACCAGGCTGTTTTTTTTAGTGTATGAAAAAGCTTTGATACGGGTGTGAGATTTAAAGTTTTCAAAATAAATGTGATGTGACATGTGGTAACCGCATGTCCCCCGACTTGCCAATAATAGGTCTTGGTGCACTTTTAAAATGAAAATGTGTCCATGTTTAAAGATGTAGCTTAGGGTTTAGAAAAGAAAGTTTGAATAATGACTTCAGTATGCTTATTATTTTATGTTCTCATCGCAAATTAACGTCATTTAAGAAGTTGACTTACTCAACTTTGTTGGTCGGGAAAGAACAAGGATTTTCTAGCTTTTATGCTCCAGTATTCCCTTAAGGACTCTTACTTTCTATCTGTATTTTACTCTGCCGTCTAGGCTATTTAGAGGAGAATGCACTGCATGGTAAACTGGTTAGCACCAGTTTACCCTTGAACCATGTCCTCGCCTTTATCATTAGGAAACCAAATCTTAGTCAGGGTGTAGGTAAGTTATCAGTGTAAATGTCAGTGTAAATATGTTTGTGTCATATTGCACACATATTGACCGCAAAAGACTTGCTACCAAACATTTATTCATTCCTTTCATTCTCTTCAATCTAAAACCTATGGTCCAAATAGAGACCTCGTGAGGTATTTGTGAAGATGGCTGCTAATTTCTGGCTTGTGGTCACATGTTTGATAGATCCCTTGTGTAAGTCTATTAGAACACTTAAATTATTTTGAGTCATACTTGTGTTATCTCTATATTTGTATTAAGCCACCTAATAGGAAATTGAATGTGTAAAATCTAAGATAAGTATATAGCACCCTCCAAAACAAGAGCGCTAATTAAATAATTGGCTTAACTAATTCTTAATTCACTTTGTGTAATTTAAAGTGCTCTGTATAGCTTAATGCAGGCTAGTTAAATTCAGCCTATTTTTCAGAGGCTTAACATGATTTTAATTGACATATAATAGTGCATTGCTTCCCATTAGTTCCCTTTAAACACTTTGGCCAAAAACCACAGGGTTTGCTCATGCTATCGAAAATAATTCATAAAATCAAGTGTTTCATGGTCATGAACAACAGTATTTAATTAAAGCTATGAGGATTTTGCATAGCCACATATTCCAGTTAACTATAAATCAACAATCACACAGTTATAGTGAGTGTGTGAATGAGTGAATTTATATTTCTGTCCAAACGTATAGTGCCAGTTTCTAAGGCTACATCCTACAAGCCTGCCGTAGTTTTTTATTCCTGCATTTGTATGAGTGGGCCAGCTGTTTGCACACTGATTTACGAGTGCAACATTATGAGATTTAATAACATAGCTTTGGGCTTTATGACCTTTTATGAGAGAGTGTGTCTACATTCTGCTAACTGAGGTAACATTATAGGCTATCCCCTGCCAAACACCATTTACCTCCTTCCAGCATGTATTGAGCTACATTTCTCAGAGATGACAATGAAAGTGATTGAGTGTGACGGAAAACGGAAAGAGAGAGAACACCGGCTTTCTTCTCCAATAGGGGGAGAAATTGACAGTAATCCTGTTTGGAAGAGTGAAAGCGGCAGATTTGGGATTAGCTCAGCAGTTACTCTTTGGTTTTCTAAAGTCACTCTTTTACAGAGTTAGATATTTGAGGACATGTACGGTATACATGTCTCAATAAAACTGTCAACATCTTGAGTCTTGGTGGAAAGACGGCCTGTTTCATGCTCCCAGAGCTCTGGCTGCAGTGCTCGCCGTCAGAATATGTTGCAAGTCACCCCCTTCCTTTCCTTTCATACTGTGCATAGGAAAAACACTCATTTTGCTGAAACCACCACTACTTCCGCTAATATCTGGCAGTGGCATTTGCAAAACATTGTAACAAGAAACAGAAACATTTACAGGACAAACACCAGAGACAAAGGTCAAGGTCAGTAGATAAATGGCAAATCCATAGATGTCAGAGTTTAAGAAGACTAAATGGATTTAGTCCGATTCAGAAACTGTTGAATTCTGTTAAAGTGAAACTGTCATTGCTTTGGAAGTCATTTGAACATTGTGCTGTGCGTGTCCTCGATTTTGTGTGTGTGTGTGCAAATGCAACAACGGAGCCGCTATGTGCAGAGCGGTTTACAAAGCATCAATAGGCCACCAGCTGGGATAATAACCGATGGAAAAAAAAAAACAGCGGCACAATCACCATTATTCACAAACGCTTGAGCAACCTCTATTTTTACATTAATATTTCACCACTCTCATATTGATGTTGTTCCATCTGTAATTTTTGGAGATTAGATTGAAAAATAGTTTTTTTTTTTTTTCCCCATACATGGACAGCTGAGGCTCTCAAAAAAGTTTGTTGATTTGGACGTACAGAATTACACTAAACCTGTGTTTTTCAGTGCCTTTTTATTCTTATTTCAAATTGTAATTATTTCCTTTTTCTTTTCCTTTCTTGCCCTCCTCCCCCCACCTACCTCTTTATTATTCATCTCCCTCTCTGTGTCCCTTCCTCCTCCTTTCCTCCACCTCTGCACTCAGGTTCATCGGCCCTGCCCAGCAACATGGCCTACTTCGGAAGCTCCCAGGAGGAGGAGGACCTCGAGGATGACGACGAGGAGGAGGTGGACGAAGTGAGGAACGGAGGTGGAATCCACTCTCACGTTGGGGGAAGCAACAGCCAAGCCTCGGCCTCCTCCTCCTGCCACTCGACACCCCGCAAGGGCAAGCTCCCTGTCAGGCAGCCGCTCAACGGGCATGGTGAGGACGCGACTAAAGCTTGGAAATAAGCATGTATAGGGTTAAGTCCTTTCCTACATTTCCCAGAGCTTGTTGGGAAATGCAGTCCTGAACATGAGCAGCTTTGTGGGAGAAACAGAATGTTGGGCCTGCCTGTGTTTACTGTCTGAGGAGAAGGAGGAGTTAAAAGAGAAAAATAAAAGAGAAGAGGCGCTGGAGAGCAGTGCGGAGGGATGAAAGGGAGGTAAGAGGAAGAAAATATAGGGCACTCTGAGGCTGAGGGATGGATGAAGAGGGAGGTGAGGGGAAAGGAAGATGAAGCAGAGTAAAGGATGATGCACCAGCAGAATAACTAGAGAGGGATGGAAAGATCCATTTTGTAAAAAAGGATTTGGAGAAGGTGAATGATGGAGAAATCCAACGGAGGAAGAAAAAAAACTCGGACCAAACACAGAATGAGTCATGGGACAGAGGACAGCGTAGTAGTGCTAGTTTCTGTGTGTGAACGTGAGAAATTTCCTAAGTTTGCACTTGTTTTCCACTGCAGAGACAGCGTAGGTCACATGGGAGAGCAGAGCAGCACATCAAGTCTTTCCACCCCAATTAACACTTTGCTTGCTAAGCCCTAACAAAGTGTTTATACATGCACTGCAACAGCTGGCCGGGGCCCCCCGACACATACACAACGCAGTGACAGCATACGTACACCCCTTGGGGTGTTAGACATTTGGATGAATACACATACACACAGTTGTGGACAGCATTTAGGAGAGTGCATGCATGCAACTGGGCCCATGAGAACAGACTCTCTCCCAATCCCAGCATTGATGACTATAAAAACAAGTGCGCTGCATCTCATCGGGTGATTTATTTATTTATTTGTTAGCCAGAAAAGTAAGACTTGATTCTGGCAAATCCTTGAAACAAATTTGGAAAGAATATTCGACTCAGACGTGTAGGGCTCAATCATGGTTAAGGCCGAGAAGATGCAATATATACTCCTTCATTTTATAGAAGGCAAAATATTGCTGCTACAGTTTTTAGCAATAGAGAAAATATTTTCACCTGGAGGCCCTCCCTCCTTGGCAGACGTCGGAGACATACAATCCTTCCGGCCAGGCGTTTCCCTACAAAACAACGGCTGGATTTCATGGTTCCTCCTTTTTCGTCCCCCCCACCCCCTTAGTCTGTAGAATTGCCGGCAGAAAGGTTCAAAAGGTGAACGCTTTGCTCAGCTCTTTCCTCAGCTCTTTCCTCTGTCATCCTCTCAAGTGGAATGTGGAGAAGGAGAGAGACAGGAGAGACACTGGTGGGATTGAGAGAGAAAGCGGGAGAGAGGTCCATAGATTTGCTTGAACCGAACTCTTGGGAGAACTGTGCGCTACCTTCTTCTGTACAGTTCACTGACGCTGTCTACCCCCAAAACACAGACGGATACGTAGACTTCTCTCGTTCTTTCATGGACATCTGTAGCTGCAGCTTGAAACATAAACTGTACATATGCACATATCTGTATAAGGAGCGCAAACAGGAGGATAGTGAAACCTGTTTGAACAAATCCAGGCTTGTTGTGTGCATGAGGACAGCTTAGTCTGCTTTCTTATCTCGTGTACCAACACTGTTTGCAAAGCAGCTCGGCGCCTTCACTGTGACATGCTAAATAAATAGATAAGAGGGAAATAGGCAGATGTACTTTGTAGGGGACACTAGAGATGATGGGGTTAAGGACACCGAAATGCTCGTTCACAGGCATAGGTGTGCACACACAGTCAAGGCTGGGTCATTGCTCCAGTGTTGAGACAGTGTGTGTGCCGTGACGGGCATCGGACACACACACACAAAGAGAGACAAACGCACACACACACCAGTACATTTTGCGGTTTTAAGATTGGTGTCAAACGTGACACTTTAATATGCAGCTTTGGGCCACTCTCCAGCAGGAGCGGCGTTATATGGGCCCTTAGGGAGGAGAGGGGGAGGGGGGCAGCTGAGAAATAGAATTAGTGAAGGAGAGAGAAACTTTTTATTCTGGGAGGTAAAGAGAGACAGGAAAGGCCCTACATTGTAGGCCATTCATCAGCGTTCCGTCTCTCCGCTTCTCTCTCTCTCACTCGGCCGTGTGCCATGTTGACATAGCGAAATTAAACGGCTTTTATTGTGCTCAGTTTCTTGCTTAGCTCACGTCTCAAAGTGTCAGGATTTCTCTCATTTTTAGTAGAGCCGGGGGCCCCGGGAGACTCGCAGACGCTCACACTTGTGGTCATGAGTGAATACACACTCGTGCAGTATAGCACATACACACGTCTGCAGACAGAAACGTGCACTGTTGCTCAAAAATGTGCACGCACATCATCTAACAACACATCCCTTGCTTTTCAAAGCATACTGTATATGTCGCACATTGCATGTGTGCTGTAAATGCTGTGTCCATAAAGCCTGTTGATATTAAGATGCCATGAAACTTTGAATTGAACCTCATAAAAGCTGAAGAGAGCTATTGAATATGTATGCTAATTGCCCAGCTCCCGTTCGACTCGTTTAGCATCATCCCCAGGGGCTGATGCAGCCCACGTCTATTTTGAACAGGTTCATTGACGTACGTATAAAGACGTTTTCATACACACCTTAAATCATGCATATTTTACTGATTGGGCTATATGTTAGCCAAAACCCTGTCGCTCCAATGTTTGTGCGGCCTTTTCCACTTGGTCGTTGTGGTTTGGTGCTCGGGGTTTATATGCCATTCTGCACTACAAGGGGGTTTTGAGACTTATGTCCACATATTGGCATTGGCATAGGTAGACGGTAGCCTGAAAAAACATACTATATGTCCTCTGGTATTTATGCCTTGCTACCTGATAGGAACTTTCCAGAGTGTCCTGTTTTCTTTACAGTGGCTTAATTCTTTATTATATTTATTTACTTTTGATTTGTGCCCATTAGGAATTAGTAACTAGGTTGTGGAACTTGAAAACAAATACAGAAAAAGTAACATATGCTATATATATATTCCTAAATCTTAAAAGTGAATCATGCAAAGCCGTGCTGCAGAGTCATGTTGCTCTTAGCAGAGCCCTAAAACGAAGACGAAACCTTGAGGTCTCTATTATCTTCAGAAAGTACATGAAGACATACCTGATTCATATACTGGGAGCAGATAAACAACTAAAACCAGTTAGCTTCATCAAAGATCAGATGGTCAAGAGACAGTACAATATAGCTACCTCATTTAGCTCTGTTAAAAAAATGTTATATGGGAAAAACTACAATGTCCTTAGCAGTTTTCTTCTTCAACTATTTGTTCTAATTGCAGGTATGTGAATAGCCACTTAAAGCTAATAAGAGATCTGTCCTTAATTGTTTGACATCCTCCTCTCCCACATTAAGTAAGAATAGTGAAAGCAACACACCTGATTCTTCTGTTTCTCCCTTCCAGTTTTCAACAGCCACGGTAAATCAGGGACCAGAGAGAGTCCTAGGCCCAAGGCGGGAACTTACGGCAGGGATGCTCCTGCTCCGCCACTGCCACCTCCTCCGCCTCCACCTCCGCCGCTCCTGAGGGAGCGCAGTGAGCGGGCGGAGGCACGGGAGCATGCGAGGGAGCAGCAGGCCCTGGCCAGCAGTAAAGGCTCAGCCAACGGGCTGCCATCGAGGAGAGCTGCTGAGGAGCTACGCAAACAGGTACTTGGCGGTGTTGTAATTTCAAAGCCATATCATGCTAAATATCACATGGAAATTAAAAGGGGAAAGGATGAAAGCATTTCTATAGCTTCCCCAGGAGAGCTTGGAAATTGGGACAGTAGCATGCAGGGAAAGTATTCTCCTGTAGAGAATCTTCTATGGCAGGTGAATGGTTTGCATTAGCTGTGGTATAACTGGAGATACCATGGAATATTCTCTACTAATAGGCTCGAGGTGCAGTGTGGTTGTTAAGCTATTATGCCCATTTCAAATCCTCCCCTCTCTTGACTTTTATTTTTCATTTTACCCGTCTGTCACATCCTCTTTTTATCTTCCTCTCAATGATTTCTCCTAACTACTTCTGTGCCTTTCTTGTCTCCCTCCTCTACTTTCTTTTTATGGCTGATTTCCTCCTTTTGCCTTGCCTCTCACATGCTCTTCCTTTCCTCTCTCCTCTCCTCTCCTCTCCTCCATCCATTGTGTCTGGGAGAGTAATGATTGTGTTTTGGCCTGCTGCGACTGCAGCTATATTTAGTAGTGCTGGCTAGG
Organism: Bovichtus variegatus; assembly: GCA_943593645.1. Taxonomy (NCBI): domain Eukaryota; kingdom Metazoa; phylum Chordata; class Actinopteri; order Perciformes; family Bovichtidae; genus Bovichtus; species Bovichtus variegatus. The sequence goes on along the minus strand of CALSCE010010855.1, from coordinate 11,524,690 downwards.
GGCTGTGAAAGCCTGCCTCCCTCTCCATGGCACTTAGCAGGTTCCAAGCAACCCCACAAAGTAAAAAAAAAAAAAAAAGAAAGAAAGAAAGAAGAGGGAGATGGAAGAAAGAGGGCAGAGGTGGCTTTAGTCAGACAACTGGCATTTGTATGATCACATTAGCTAGTCGGAAGCAATTGTATGCTGAGGCACCACATTTCATTTGCGACTTCTTTCTCTCTCATAATCTATCTGCTCTCTTTGCTTCCTTTCTGTCTTTGGTCCCATTTCCGCCCCTGCCTTTTCCTTCCCGTTGAATGCCAACCCTATATCCAGTGTTGTTGTTGTTGTGGTTGTTGTTGTAATGTGCTGCCGGCAATGCAGACTTAGGCATGTGCTTCAGGTTTTTAAAGTGGCTGGAATTGTCCAGTAAAACCAACAATGAATCTCAATGAGAGTGACTGGCTGCCAAGACAAACTTCAGCCTCACTTACTCACTCTTTGTTCCATCACTCTTCCTCGACTCTCTTTCTCATTCAATTCACTGTTGGCTCCCTGCATGCTTCTTTTGACTCCTCGCGCTGTGTTTTGTTTTTTACTCCTGCGCCCTCATTCCACCTTTCTCTCGTTATACCTCCGTCTCCCTTTCACTAATTTTCTCTTCACGCTCCACTCGCCCTCTGTCTCTACTCCTGTGTCAAACAGACGGATCTTGCCCTTGACAACATGGCTCCAATCATTTGGAAGGATTAGTGCTTCTTTTTTTTTTTTTTTTTTTTTGCCTCCCTCTCGCTCTCCCTTCAATTAGCATGAACAGTATGTGTGTTAACCATGTGTGTTCAAGACTCGCACACATTTATACACACGTCCAACTGCGAAAATACAGGCTAAGCCATATAAAAGGTTAAGTGATTATGTAGCCGTAAAACGAACTAGGGGTTGTGTGTGTAAAACCGAAGGGTAAAGGCATTATCATAATTCAATTCACCGTGATTCAGTTCTGCTTAATTTAATAGCGGCTTGTATCAACGAAATACATGCGGCATAACAGGACCTTTTTATAAAACAATATGATTCTATCCATTTTAATTAAATAACAAAAGCGGGGATGTCTGCGAAGCAGCTGCGCACATCGGCGAGCGCAGGAGGGCCAAACCATTTAGCCGACTCTGCATCATTTGAAAAGGACTCTGCACTTTCTTGTTTAGTTGCTTGTCCTCAGCCATCTTCAATTAACCCTCATTACACTACAACAGGTTAAAGAATACAATAGATAAGAAACCAATGAGAGTGAAATGCTCATTGAAGATCACGTAATGTGTTTCTTCGTCTTTTTGTAGCAGGCCTCTTTCACCAGCTACTGTTTGTAGATTTCTCCCTGTTAGTTTATAAAAAGGGTTTTTGCATTGTGTGTGTGTTATTAGTACCAGGCTGTAGTGACCTTTCTCTAGCTGCTTAAAAGTCAACCTGCCCAGGGCCGCATCGCATCGCTCCCTAATAAGACAGCAGAGAGGAAAGAAGGCTTAAGCCGGATTTATGCCTCGCCATCGAGGTGTTCCGGCAGTCGCTCCGTAAATGACTCCGGCAAAGGAATTGATTTATAGTTCAGCATAGGATTTAACCCGTTGATAGTCATCGCGCCACCGTGACACTTGATGGATGTGGTTGCACGCCATCAAGCTGTGTCATGCTTTGATTGTACACCCAAAGTTATGGTGTTTACATTATGTCATTTCTCTGGTGATATGGAAAACCACGGGGAGGAGGAGGAGGAGGAGGTTTGCACTGGAAATGGCTTTTGCTAGGTCACAAAAAAAGAAAAGAATACTGAGCATTTCTTCGACTTGCCACATGTTTTCTGAAACGATCTCTATTAGAAACAGGTTTTAGAAATTGCAAAATCACAGTCCTTGTGGCCCCCATTATGTACATCTTGAAGGAGCTTTGGCAACATCTTGACAAAGAAGTAGAAATCTGATATTTAATGAAAAACATGCGCAACCTACCCTGCATCTGCCTTCCTTTGTCAGTCAGCAGGGCTTTGCAAGGGTTAAACTTCTTCTATTCTCTCTCTCTCTCTCTCTCTCTGTCTCTCTCTCTCTCTGTTTCTCTCTCTCTCTCTCTCTCTCGCTCTCTCTGTCTCTCTCTCTGTCTCTCTCTCTGTCTCTCTCTCTCTGTCTCTCTCTCTCTGTCTCTCTCTCTCTCTCTCTGTCTCTCTCTCTGTCTCTCTCTGTCTCTGTCTCTCTCTCTCTCTGTCTCTCTCTGTTTCTCTCTCTCTCTCTCTCTCTCTCTGTTTCTCTCTCTCTCTCTCTCTCTCTCTCTCTCTCTCTCTCTCTCTC
>CALSCE010010855.1:11503689-11522272 GCA_943593645.1 Bovichtus variegatus | reverse complement strand
CCCCCCTCCCTATTACTTCTCAGGGCCGGCTCCTGCAGATGTTGCCTGTTAAAAATCTTCCTGCCAGTCCTCAGCTGGGCTATAGCAACACATGATGTCATCTAGACCCACCTCCCTCTCCCTCCCCTTCCACGCTCACATGCGACCAAAATCCACACCAGAACAGTTTCCAGCTGCGTGCGTGTGTGTGTGTGTTGCATTTTTTTTCCCTTTTGGCTTCATTGTCTTTCTTGTTCTGTTCATCGTCCTTCTCATTTCTGTTTGAATTCTCTCAGCCAGTGGCTGTTAGCGCGAGCGTCTCTCTCTTTGTGTCTTTTCCTTCCTTCCCCAGCAAAGTATCCAAACTAGCTCCTGCCTCTTTACTCGTGCCTCGTATATATTCTCCTCTCATCATTACTCTCTTGCCATCCCCCTTTGCCACCAGACCGAATAATTAAAGAGAGAAAAGTGATGGAGACTTGCCGAGCTCCCCCGAAGAGAGCCGGTCCGCTGAGCCCTCCTGTGGCAGGAAGCGGCCATGACAGTGTGTCTCTCACATTCACTGCTTTGTCAGCAAACTGTGGCTGGAGAATAGCTATCTGGACAACTGCTGCTTTAGCAGTTAGTTACTATTTCAGCATCGGTGCTGCATTAAATAAACGGCCACATTGAACTTTTTTGTGATGACGAAACTATTAAGTTTGAATTTAGTGAGATTATGTGTGAGGTTAATCGTTAATTGTTAAATGACAAGTAAAAATCCCAATGATGGCGTGCAGGTTTTTTGTGAGGAACACGCACGAAACATGCATCAGTATTACTCTTTAACACTTGCTGTGCAGCCTTGAATTCTCTCTTTTCAGTCTCCCCTTCCTCTCCTCACTCCTTCTCAACACCCATTCTTTCCTCCTTCTCTCCTTGTCACCCTTTGTTTTTCCATTGTGAGGAGGAGTGTGTGTGTGTTGGAGGGGAATGATTGACGGAGGCAGGGTTAGGTTTCAGTCCCCCCTTATCTTTTAATGGCCTGGTCTTTGTCTCGGCCCCCCGCCACCTGAGACGAACACAATACAATACATGCGCACAAGCACACACACACGTATACACACACACACAAGTGTGACACGAGAGCCCTTCAAAGGCAAACCTGTCAATGGGCCGGCTGTCACCTCCCTCCTGTGGCGCCCCGACTGTGATTGATAACTCCATCTCTCCCATTCCTCCTCCTTTCTTTTTTTTTTTCTGTGGTTGACTTCCAGCTCGTCTGGACGGAAAGACACACAGACACTGTAGACGGATGGCAGCGAAACATGAGCATACATTTTCCTATGATATTTAGGGCGGCGCGATGGCTTACGTACAAGTGTCTGCCCCTACTTTGCATGCGTCGTTTAGATATTTGAGAATAAAAACATAGAGAAAAGTCTATTTTCTCTGAAACAAATGGACGAGGTAGTCCCTTTTTATGCAACTACAAAATGAACCTTAATAAAAAGGACTTAACCCTTTCAGATATTGACTGCCAAATACTGAGCTTTAACTTTACAAGATCTCTTAACACTGTAGCCCACACACACACACACATATCAATCGGAGAGGAGGGAGAAGGAAAATGGATCGAGAAACTCCTGGCAGCGCTGAAAGTGGGCCATGAAAACAAGAGAGACGAGGAGAGAGAAGTGGATATTCTTAGAAATGCATGCGAGGGAAATATAAGTGGAAGAAAGGAGATGAAGGAAATGCAGTGATGGAGTGAAAGACTGAAATAGCTAGACAGTGTCCTATACACAATTTAACTTTACGCAATGGATTTTAACATGCACAGATCCGGCTGTGAAGCTCTTTGCACTGAGGGACAGGGTGGCCATGGTTCCTCCCACAGCTGCAGCCAGTGAGCCAGCCATGGAACCAGACGCCACTGTACCAAACCTCTGATCTACAGCTGGGGGCCTCAGAGACTTCACACACATTCATGTACACATACGCAGTCCCTTTCTCTCTCTCTCTCGCTCTCTCTCTCAAATACACACACACACGTGCAGCAGCTTTATCCATTGCACCAAAACATTTAATTATAGCATTTAAGAAAAGAAATAGCAAATAAATGGCTGTTTTTATGTGCCCGGATGGGATTTTATTCAATCCCAGTGACCCCACCTCCTACCTCATACTGTCCTGCCATCTGCTAGAAACCATGGAGCCATCCCCGCTCTCCCTCTCATGTCATCGCGTTTTTCTAAACTGTTGTTTATCTCGGGATATAGTGGTTTTGGTTTTTGGATTGCACATATCCTTTTCTAAATCTCAGTCTTTGTGTTGACAGCAGTTTGAGCTGCAGTTTACAAAAGCGCACTGCATTGGAAAGTATAGTAATCAAGACAGTTGATCGGTTCTCTAATGAATAGCGTAGGTTTCCACAAATAGTTTTGGTCTGACCGGCCAAATGGTTTACTGCAGTGTTAGCATCCGAATGTTTGGCCTCTTTGTCGTGCAGTGTGGGTGCGCCCACGCCCCTGCACATGTCTTGTCGCGCTTTCTGATTTATAGAATTGAATCTCTGTGTGGGTACATTTTGGGAAATGTGTTGAAATAGTATTTTTAACTTTGACATTGAGAGATCTGATGAAACTGATTCTTTCAGAGATGTAAGCTTACCACCCCTTTCACTTCCTGCAGTGATTCCTGTTTTCCAATACTTTTCCAAAATTCATTATATTCATCCACAGCATTGTGATAAGATTCTTACTCCTATTTATCTAACGTGTTTTTTCTCTCTCTCCCACTTGTTCTGTTTATCTCAGGTCTCTAAAGTGAACGGGCTGACGCGGGCGGGCTCGGCACAAGCTGTCAGTGGTGCCAAAAAGAGCCGCGACTTCCGACTGCCGTCCAAAACTGTGAAGAAGTACACAGCCACCGTGTCCAAGGGCCACGTCACCTACACCAAAGCCAAACAGAAAGAACTGGGCAAGAAAACCAAACTCAGCAGCAGCAACAAACACAACAGCGCCGCCTCGGCACCATCGTCAGCGAACAATCACAATCAGCACAGCCAGCCAGCAGCGAGCAATGGGCTGGCCAACTCAGGAAAAGCAGCGGCACCAGCCTACCACAGCAATGCAAAAACCCGCAAACAGGTGCTACTATCCAATGGGCTGCACAATGTGGCTGCCGGCGCCCGCCTCAACGGCAGGCTAAATGGGCAGCGGCACAACACCCTGGCCAAGGAGGACGGGCAGAGACAGTGCCAGCAGGTAGAGTGTCTGGGTCGAGAGGGACTGCGTAACTCCAAGCGGCGTCTGGAGGTGGTCCTCAATACTGTGGGGACGGGGGTTGTTGAGCAGAAAGCCAAAACCACTGGCACTGAGGCAAAGAAGGCCAAGCTACAACCCACGCCTCTGGAGACACGCAGCAGCAGCAAGAAGGCGGCCAATCAAGAGAAAGCTGCCACTCAAACCGCCACTCCAGTTTCTAATGGATATGAATCAGACACAGCTCCTTCTCCTAAACAAACTCCACCTGTTACCCCACGTCCACCTCCTACCCCCCCTCCTCAACAAACTCCGCCTCCTTCTACACCAGCAGCAAATGCGGAGCCGGTGAACCAGCGACCCAAGCGGGCATCGGCCGGCAAGCTGATGTTGATTCGACAAGCACAGCAGCAGCAGAACAGGTCTCATGGTCGGAGCTCCTCCTCTTCCTCCCCCTCATCAGGACAGAATCACCCACAGAACCCAAGTCGTGCCAGCACTACCTCAGACCCCCAACAAACCTCTTTGTCCTCCTCCACCACCTCCTCTCTGCTTGCTTCCACCAACAACCCCGGACAGCTCAAACCAGCAGCTTTTCGGCCCGCTGACCGCGACAAGGAGTGGGAGCGTGAGAAAGAGATGGCACGCCAGAAGGAACGCGAGCAGGAGAAGGAGTGGGAGCGCCAGCGGAGCAGGCCAGACGGCTGGACGGCGCTGGGTGAAGCCCCCGTCTTCCGGCCAGTGCCGAGGGAGTTCCAGGACCCCCTGGTGTACTTGGATGCGGTGAGGGAACAGGCCGAGGTGGCTGGCATGTGCCGTGTGGTCCCGCCATCAGACTGGCGGCCGGAGTGCAAGCTGAGCGAGGAGATGCGTTTTGTTACACAGGTGCAGAGGGTCCACATGCTGGGCCGGCGCTGGGGCCCCAACGTGCAGCGGCTAGCCTGCATTCGCAAACACCTCAAATCTCAGGGCATTACCATGGATGAGCCACCTGTCATTGGTAAGTGAGACAGACAGGCGGACACACGCGCATGTATATCCTGAATTGATTGAATTAACTAAGCAATAAGCCACAGGTTTCTTCCTGCAGGCTGAGGACCAGAGCTATCAATTTTACAGGAGGGAATTAAACCCAGACACCCCATTCCAAACAGAGGCCTCCTCTCAGCCTGTTTCTCTCACAGCTTTTGTTGAATGGAAAGATAAGAAAAGCATAAACAGTACAGATGCAGTACATTTAAAGAAAAAACTGCCTTTTACCTTCTCTGTATCCTGCAGTGTTGCAACTGTTTCGTCACTCCTACTGGGCTCTATAGAGCCACGACAAACAGGCTAGCAGGCTTCACAAATGTTGCCATTTCCATTGGTCCGAGTTTGTGCTCTGAAAGCTTCAGTGGCATTCTGCCCGATTTTATCTTCCTGTTTATAGATGACAATAACGGTGTGGAACAACTTGGCGAGGGGCCTGCCGAGCCACGAAAAAACAATATTTCCCCCCAGATTGTCTGGTCACCTTCCATTTCTCACAAAGACATAAGCATTTTATGAGCCTTTAAACAGCCCCAGTGTAGACAGAAACCATATGTGTGAGTTTTCTGTATGTGTATATGTAAGAACTCCATGCATATGTGGTTGTTGAATTGTATTAGTTTTGCACTGGTTCATGATGTGCATGTGCTGTGCTGTTGTGTTGCTTTTACATACAGCTGTATTCAGATTAGTCCAGTGTGAGTTGGTAGGCGGCTGTGGGCCAGAGAGACCTGGCAGCCAGGAGCCACAGTGAAGTGGCTCCTGGCTGCCAGGAAACTCTGGTTCCAAATGACTTCCTTTACTGCGCCCAGCAGATCAGTTCTACATTAACAGAATTTGTGTCTCTGTTTGGCACAATGATAGTTCAGTTAGTTTTGAAAGGTGATTGCTCAATTGACCGTTTCAAATAAAGTGAACTGGGCTGGACACAAAGCCATGTTTAGCCAAAGGAGCAGATGCTACCAGATGGCAGCCTTCTTGATTAAATGTTTTGAGTGAAACCTGGTAACTTCATCTTGTACACGTGGCACTTTTTGTTATTGAAGATGACAATTGTTTCACCTTTGAATACATTTTAATGTTGGTGCGAGACACATGAAGTCTTATTGGAACTTTCACAATTTAATGCCTAACTACGCTAAGGTCACTTCTCAGCTTCTCCTGAATGAATCTTCTTTGTCCCTCTGCTCCTCGCAGGTGGCTGTGAAGTGGACCTGTCACGTTTTTTCCAGCTCATCAATGACATGGGCGGCATGCAGCAGGTGATGGACCTGAAGAAGTGGACCAAGCTAGCCGACCTTCTGCGCATCCCTAAGTCAGCGCAGGACCGGCTGGCCAAGCTGCAGGAAGCGTACCTCCAGTACATCCTCTCCTATGACTCGCTCGGCGCCGAGGAGCGCCTGAGACTGCAGGCTGAGGTGCTGCAGGAGAAAAAGAACCTGGAGTCGCGCCGGGGCCCCCTGGAGGGTCTTTCGGACTCCTCAGCACCTAGTGCACTGGTGCTGCCGCGCTATGAGCCCAAGAATGGGCTAGTGGGTGGGATAGTAGGAGGGGCGACGGGGAACCACCGCACCAATGGAGTGTATCACCATCTGAAGGAGCTTGAGGCTCAGGTCAAAGCGGGCCGGCGCCGGCTCTTCGCTCAGGAAAAACAAGGCAAAGAGGACAGGCAGCATGGAGAGGAGCAGCCGGACGAGGAGGACAGGGGCGTCCTCAGTGACCAGCACAAATGTATTAACAAGGTGAGGATGAACACATGTTTGAACTCTACCGATGAGAGGCACATGAGTGTATCTTCTCTTTTTAAAGGAGGTTTTATACTCTATTGGCTATTATTTTGGGGGTCAGTTCATTGTAGCATTTGCTGTGAATTCCATCTGTAACACTTCCAAACATCTCTGGATTCTGCTTCCTCATTTGCCTTTGTTTTTGTCCGTGCAAAAATGACTCTTATAACTTCTTGCGACTTTAAATGTGCTGTCTGTTTGTTTTATTTAGTTTATTAGTATGTTTGCATCCATTATCAGGTTTGTTTTAGTCCTTTTTATTTCAACAAGCTTATAAGGGCATGCCTTGACTGAAATCACAAACGATATGCACATCATCCTGTTTATAAGATGAATACCAGACCTTTTGTAGCTTGTTGTCGGCGCCTTAGCAGTCTTCAAAGACCTCATTATCGCTCAGCCAGATGTCTGCCATCTCGCCACTATCTGAATCAAGACTGATGTCACACACGAGGTGCAAACAGCCTACACCTTTTTTTTTTTTATAGTATCACCACTAAAATTTGAGTGCTTCGATTTCACTGCCGTTTCTTAAGTGGCAAAATAGAATCTTCAGAAGGAGCTGAGCTATAAATTGTTGCAACACGCTGTGATTGGGTTTCTCTTACGGAGAATGTTGAAATTCTCATTCAGTGTTCTTGGTAACATTATTGTGCTCTCGTAGTATGTGGTTTCCAAAAGCAAACATTCGAGGTTTTAACACGTGTCGTGTAGCTGGATTGTAAAGACATGGTTTTTTTTTTGGTGTGAGAGCGAGAGACAGTGTCCTGCACGTCTTGTGGTTTGGCTTAATATTTCTGTGCAGCTATGTGTGTGGTAAGGTTGTCAGAAGCCATCTGTGTGTGTGTGTGTGTGTGTGTGTGCGTGTGTGTGTGCATGTGTGTGTGTGTGTGTGTGTGTGCGCACATTAGATGTATTCCCACCTCTCCAGCCTGCTGGCAGCTGTGTTGATTCTGGCTGGCTGAAATGTAGGTCAGAGAGAAGGCAGCCCTCGAACCAGCCCTTCCCCTCACCCCTGTCCCGCCCCCTTTAAACCCCGCCTTCTCCAGCTCCTTTAATCCAGCCCTCTCCCCCCATGGCTTCTCTCCTTCAGCGCATGCCCTTGCTCTTAGCTATTTCCCCAAATCTCCAGTCATCTCTCCAACCCTCTGGTTTCACTATCATGCCCGGTCCTCTTGCCCCTCTACCCTCAACACGTACATCAATGCAAAGGCTAGCGGTTCTTTGTGTACATGTAGAAATCCACATGCGCATACACATAAGGCACACTTTTTGTTTTTTTCATATTTCTGCACTTTTTATTTTCGAAGAGCTTTTTTGCAAATGTTTTCCCATATCTCGGCATCTTGTGTGTGATTACATCTGTAATAACTCCACCCATCTCGTAATGATGTGTATCCCATTTGACTTTTTTTCCCCTCCCAGTTCATTTGGTAACTAAATCCCTGTATATGACCTCCCTCTATAGAACTGAGATATTGTCAACAGACTTGACCCGGTAGAGTCCGTAGAGCTCTGAATTATATGAGCACTATTCAACGTAGTGACATGTGAATGGCTGTCACCATCCTGACGGGACAGGACAGGCTTGTCTAAATATGACCAATCACTTTTTCTCCACAGCTCAGATTTGTGTGCATTTTTCATCTCAAGTGGCCCCCAAGAGGAGCTTATATTTCACTTTTTCTATCAGGAGAACAAAGTGCATGTCAAGGGTATAATTAACTCTAATTACACCAGGAAAGGCTTGCATAAGTGCTGCTACTGACTTTCCCAAAGAAAGTCGTGCTTACTAGGTCACTACTATACTGTAATATTTAACTGCATTATTTTACAACCCTGTAGCTATTGTAACTAGACTGGCAGCGCAGACCTCCCCCAAGGCCAATGATCACACAATGTTAAGGAAAGTGAAACATTGTTTGTGTATCCGTCCTGTGATTTTTGTTCCGTTCCAAAATTTAATGGGTTCTTTCTTTCTTGCCACACGCTACACCCTTAATCCCTGCTGACAGACGAGCCGAGCAAAAAACATAACCTCCTTGCCGGCGGTAATAATAGAAATTGTAATAAGGTCAGTTCGTTTTTTTGAAAACATCTGGATACCTGGGAAGAAAGACGAGTTGTCACTGGGAGGATGAGGAATCCGCAAGGTCATCTTTCAGCAGGCTCTGTACGCCTCCGGGCCCTGAGCCAGCAGATTTATGGTGACCTTAAAAGCTTCTCTGTAGCAGGAGAGTCCATGGAGGAGAGGGTCAAGTCCAGGGGAAATATATCGGTGGCTTGTAAGGGAGGCGCAGACGTGGAGCCCTATAGAGTCGTATACTGTCGTTACATTTGTCCGCGAGTGTACATTCTTTTGACCATAATACCTTTACCTCTGGCTTTTTGACTCCGACACACATGTGGTGGAAAATAGGAGAACTCATTTATCCAGCAGTATTTTCTTTGCTCACGTTTTATTCACGCTCCACTCACATTCCCTACAGTTGTTTCAGCATGACAGAAGACCGTAAATATGTTGAGTGAAGTTTTTTTGTTCTTCTCTTGTTCCCCTCCGACTCCTGCAGCATGCTGTGACTTATGCATAATGTCTCTTTGTTGCAGGGGAAATCGGTGTCTTTGACTAACTTCTTCAGGATAGCGCGGAACACCATGACCATGTGCTTTAACAAGGAACCAGGGGCTGCTGAGGTCGAGGTTAGCAACGTCTTTATTAAATAACTTGTACATCTAGTCACTTTACAGATGATGTTTATGTTTTTATTTTCACGTAGTCGCATTTGTTCATTTAGCCGACACGACTGACGACGAGGCACGCCTGAAACCTGTGCACCCTGCTTCATGCACACTTTTACTGATTGGCTTTTTTCTTTCCTTTTCTGTTCCCGCAGGAAGAGTACTGGAGGATCGTGGAGCAGAGAGACAGCCATGCGGCGGTGCATTGTGGAAAGGTGGACACCAGCACACATGGCAGTGGATTCCCCACAGGAAAGTCAGAGCCATTTTCAAAGTAAGTAGCTCGCAGGACTTTGCACCACACTCGCCTTTTAAAGTTTTCACAGAATAGTATTCCTGACCTTTTTTTTTTAACGGGAACGCCACATGAATGTATGAATCTCAGATGGTGAATCTAGGAGTAACACTGTCCGCTTCCTCGATGTGCCCTTGATCTCCTCTCTTTGGTGTCCCTGGGAAGAAAATGTAGAAATGACCATTTCCTCTGATCTTTTCCTCAGACATGGATGGAACCTCACTGTCCTCCCCAATAACCCTGGATCCATTCTGAGGCATCTGGGTGCTGTGCCCGGTAAGGTCACGTAAAGGCAGTTCTCTACAGCATAAAGACTGCAGTAGCAAACTCAAAGAAAGATTAATCTAGCTGCCAACTGCTCCAGAACATTCCTTTTTATGTACATGACTCTTCAGCTTCTATGTCATCGTATCTGTAATTTGCAGCCAGTATTAACCTATGCTCTTGTTTCTCCCTCTTTAAACCCCAGGGGTGACCATTCCCTGGCTTAACATTGGCATGGTCTTTTCTACCTCATGCTGGTCTCGAGACCAAAATCGCCTTCCATATATTGATTACTTACACACTGGTGCTGATTGCATTTGGTAAGTATGCACTGGGCCTCTTTTCCTCATCATCTCTGGTAGAGTGTAAACATGATAACCCTGAAAACTCTCTCGCAAATTCTCATGTAAACATTAGGAAAAATGAAAGCAAAAATAAAAGCATAGTCTCCTCTCTGTGGACAGTTTTTTTTTAGCAAGTCAATTCAGCTCTCAGGTGAATTATTATGAATCTGTCCATGTTGATGTCTTTGTATGTTCCTCCCACAGGTATTCTGTCCCTGCTGAGGAGAAGGCTAAGCTGGACAAGGTGGTCCATACACTGCTTCAGGCCAATGGCACCCCAGGACTAGAAATGTTGGAGAAGAACATTATGGTCAGTGTTTTTCAGAGCTTTCCGAAGCCACCTTTTCTAAAATGATACAGTTTCATAAATGTAACACGTTTCTCTTTTCTCCTCCTTGATCTTCCAGATCTCCCCAGAGGTGCTGTGCCACGAAGGCATCAAGGTTTACCGTACGGTCCAGCGGAGCGGCCAGTTTGTGGTCTGCTACCCCGGTGCCTTTGTCTCTAAAGTGTGCTGTGGCTACAGCGTGTCAGAGACGGTGCACTTTGCCACACCGCACTGGATGAACCTGGGTTACCAGGCTGCAAAGGTCAGCATATGAATCTGGGAGGGCAGTAAAAGGGCCATGTTAAATTAATAACGGCACATATGTATATGTGGATAACAAAAGTGTAGGATAAGAGATAAACATTTTTTTTTAAATAAATATAACATTTAAAATGCCTCTTAGGTGTCTATGGAATAAACATTTTTGCATGTGTGTTACAGTTTTTACATGATGCCTTTGTTTTATTCGGCTCCTGCTCTGTAATGCCTCACAACACTGGCCCCCTGTGGCAGTTAAAGCTCTGATTTATATGTAGAGGTGATTGGAAATTTTTAGCTAAGTCTCCCGGGGGTTGTATTTAGATTTCCTTGTGATCATGAGCAAGCCTTTGGACCATTGGACCTCATTATAGCAGTAATGGAGGAGAATAAAATGTTCCTTACTCTCGTTATGGGCATTATGGTGATGGAAGAACATATACCATCGGCAATACCATCGTATTCACAGCCGCAGCAGACTGCTCTCAAGGGTAATATGACATTCATACAATGTACTGTTGTAGCGCACTGCCTGAAACATTTTCTTCTAAATAGTTAACATTTTTTACTTATGGATAAGGAACAGGAGAGGACAAAAAAAATAAAAAATCCTGATCAGTCTGTGGTTACACTGCAGACAATTTCCTTCTTACACGCTGAAGACATTATTATCATTGTTGGAGAATATCAGTCAACTCGCTTTACTTCACCCATTTAAAATATCTGTATTTGGATGTGTGTAAACCTTTTTGAAAAGAGGAAATAAAACTGGTTGAATAAATGAGCGATGTTGGGGAAAGGTGCCGTCTTTTTGATTTTGAGACATGAAACGCATCAAAAACTGTCTGATGGCGATTTAACGAGACTCATGGTGATTTTGTGTGCAGGACCTGAAATGTCGTCGCATAGCCAAACCCTTTTCCATGGAGAAGCTACTGTACCAGATTGCCACAGCCGAATCCAAGAGGGACAATGGCCTTCTCCTCACCACCATCTCCGCCCTACTCAAAGATCTCAGGTAGGCTGCAGCGGAGGCCCTATGATCACATGTGTGCATTTACATATAAATACACAAAAAGGAGCACAATACTGGTATTATATAAGTGAAAACCTTAATCAAATGTTGCGTTGAGGGCACAGTCATACTGTATTTTCTGTTCCTTTTATTTGTGTTATGTGATTTTAATAACTGTTATCCTTCAAATACCAATCTTTTTCATCACAGGATGTCCCACTCCTCATATTTTCCCCCGGAGCAATAAAAGACATTCGACTTGATGCACCGTGATACGGTTTGCAGCTTTTTATGGCTCTAACTTAACCATCATCTTTCTTGTCCAACAGGAACCTAGAGATGTGCCAACGGCAGGAACTTTACAAGGCAGGTTTGCTCTCCTCCGCCCGCTACGGCACCCATGACGGCAGCCTGGGGCCCGGTGAGGGACGCAAGAAGCCCCGCGGGAAATGGCTGGCACTGGAGTCCTCAGAGAGACGCTGCCAGATCTGTCAGCATCTCTGCTACCTGTCAATGGTGAGAGCACAGGCATTTATCGATATGCTAACATGCTATAGTGCTAGTTTGGATATGCTGAAACAAGTTTTTTTTAATTAAACTTATTTATTCATGATATCATCAATAATGCAAGAGTTGATGGACTTTTTTCAGCTGCATTATGTCCTGCAAAAACATGGAGCTTATGCTGTACTGACTAACTGCGACACATAAAAATGAAAACATTCCTTTTCATTTGCACACTGGTAAAACCTTTTCTTGTGCTTTTTATTGTCCGATATTTCAAAGGTATCTAAACCAAAGTAAATAATCCAAATGATGACATTTTATAACAATGTCAGTGAACTGAATGCCATTACATTGTAATATATGCAAACCTACCAGTGGCATTAAGCAGTGGGAGTGGAAGACATTTAAATGATTCATCAGGTTTCCGACTATCTCGGTAACGAGAGACTTCAGTGTCTGCTTTCTACAGCAATGTCTCCGTGTGTGCAGGTGGTTCAGGAGACTGAGAACGTGGTGTTCTGTCTGGAGTGTGCCCTGCGCTATGTGGAGAAGCACAAGTCCTGCAGAGGCCTTAAGATGATGTACCGATACGATGAGGTGAGCTGCCCTCCGCCTGTTTCTGCTGTGGTTCAGTTCTCTCTCAGTCCAGATGGGGGAGACATCGGCTAGGTTTACGCTGCTCCCAGAAGATTCCTCAGCATGGCAGTGTCCATGTACTGAATTGTGTCAATACGTTATAGATGAATAAGGCGACTTGTAGAAAAAGAAAATGGTTTGTTTCTAATCTGTGTTTTGTCTGTGCCTTCCAATCAGGAGCAAATCAACAGTTTGGTGAACCAGGTGTGTGGCCGGGCAATGTTAAAGAACGGAGGTGGCGGAGTCGTCGTCAGTGCAGTAGGGGGGGACCCCTGCCACGGTTTAAGCCCCGCCAAAGCATCGCCGGCCAAGCGAGGCCCCCGAAAGCGTGCGACGGTGGAGGTGTCCCTGGCACGCCTGTCCTCCACCCACATACCCAAGGCCGCTGCTGTGTCCTGAGGGGGACGCCACCCGGTGCGCTGTGCCCACGTCGTGGCCCGACCCTCCTATACGCCCCTGTTTTGTTTTACATTAAGCAGGATCACTATCAATCCCTCCTCCTCCACCACCCAATATTTAAGATTGATTGTTTTTGAGCTTTGAAAATCCCCTCACCTGACCTCAGTCCTCCCTCCAAAAAAGATTCACCTCCCCCCTTAGTATGACAGGCTTGTTTTATAAAAAAGAAAAGGAAAAAAGAAAAGCAAGATGTCTTTTTTTGCACTAGTGTGAAAGAAGAATTTGTTTTTATTCTGGATGATTTTAGAAACGCCCCGTCCCTCCTTAAGTCGTCCTTTACAACATTACAAGCATTAAGTGTAACGTTCACAAGAAGACTTGATGGGCCCCGTTATAGCCTTTACCTCCATCCTCCCTTAACTGAAATGGGTTACATTTGTTACCTTCTTCTTGCATCACTTCCCTGTCCTCATCTCGCCCCCTGAGACTGAACCCCATCCTTTCTCATCATGCGTCACTCAACTGTGAACATGGGACAAATGAAAAGGCGGCTTTTTTTTTTCTCTCCAGTTTTGTGAAGTGAAAATGACATCAAGTAGTTACCCAAAGTTTCTCTCTGTCCTTGGTTTGAGGAAGAGGAGTCCTTTTTTATCGATTTTTATTCTTTCTTGATGCAGCTCCTGCATTTTTTTTTTTTTTTTCTTTTTTTTTTTTTAAAGGGGGGTTGGTGACGCGAGGTAAAAACTTGAAAGACAGACGATGTTGGTTTATTGTTGATTGGCTATGTTTTTATCAAGTCCTATTTTGAATTTTAGCTTTGTTTTTTGCTAGGTTTTTTGCAAGAAGTCTTCTGTGTATTTTATTTTTTTTTGTCATTGTGGATGTTTCTGTTCGTTGGTGGTTGTGAGGGGGCAGAGCTACAGCTGCTTGACCTGTGAAAGGTCACCGCTCACCTCACTTCCTGGTAGTATGGAGGGATCCCTCCTTCGCTAGCAAGTGAAAACTGTGCCTGATACTTAGCGAGGAGATCCATTTTATTGGTGCTGTTGGTTATAATTACTGTATAACGACACAAAAATTAAAAATCTGGGGGTTAGCGCCTGCTATCGGCTAACAGCTAGCTCACGCACCCCCACCCCACAGGGCAGAGAGGCTTTCAGGCTTTTCTGGTTCTAGATGTGCAATCGTGTTAACATTCCATTCTTCCAGTCCTCTTGTTTCATCTGTACCAGTAAACATTAATTATTATATTATATTATTATTTTGTGTTTTTTTTTTTTTTTTTTACTTTTGTTGGTCTGATGTGTTATCTCAAGTAGAGCCACTAGTCAAAGAGTGTAAAATGTGAAATATCAAATCCAAGTTTTTTTTTTTTTTAATTGTCATTTGTATTTTTTATTTTTTTTGGCTTTTGCATTTTTTTTCCCTTTTCCAGATATATTGAGTGATTTTTAGAGAGAGGAAAAAGTCAGACACAAACAAAACATCAACTTTTTTTGTACATAATCCTGTAAATTTCTTTAAATACTTGAGCCTTTTTCTGGGGTTAAGGAAGAAAGAAAGGAATAGAGAAGAAGTTCCAGAGGAGAGTGGTTGATGAAGAAAAAGCCTTACATTTCCCTTTCTTCATCCGTGTGAGTTTGACGCTTACAGGGTTGCTCTGGTAAACGTGTATAAAAATTTTAAGTGCTGCTTAAATCACTAAGAAAGAAGATATTGAGTAGCCAACGACTGCCCCCCCAACCTAGTTTTGTTTGTTTAGCTTTACTTTTTTAAAGAAAAGGGAAAAAAAAGATATGTTCACAAAAAAAAAAAAAAATGGGTTTTTACATTTTCATTACTGAAAATTCAACAAAAATGTAGTAGCTACTCATGTTGCACTGAGCTTGCCAGTGGTGACTGTCAAGGAAAAATCCTATAATCCAGTTTGTTGGTTGTCGTCCCTCGCAGAAGACTGAACTGTTTTAGGACTATTTAATGAAATACCAAGTCGGGTGTTTTCAACATAAAAAAAGTGGTTGTCAAGTTTTTATGGCCTTACAATATATTTTATTCTGATGGGAATTTTTGTTTGTTTTTCAGTTCTTTTTTTGTTTCTTCCATTTTCTACAGTATAAACTACTTGCTCACAGTGGGGTCTCTGGTGACTTAATTTATTAGTGCCGCATCTCGGCCTTTCCCTCCACTCGGAAAGAGAGTCTCATGTTGGTTATATTGACAGTTTTTTACTTTTGCAGTTTGTACTTAAGGTTTAATAAAAACTTACCGACAATTCACTGTCATTTCTTTCCAACCCGCTTTGTGTCTCTTTGTGTGCAAATGGTTTTAACAGCTTCGTAATTTAGATTTTAACTTCCTATGTGGTGGAGTCCACTTTACATACACTACATACATTAATGTGGTGGAGTCCACATTAAAGGGCCATTGCACCCAAGAAGAAAATCATTTTGAAATGTACGTGACTATATCTAGCCTAGAGCTGAAATGATAAATGACAGAAAATTAATCAACTATTTTGACAATTAATTTATCAATCATTTAAGTATTTTCAAGCAAAATAATAATTCAATGCCAGCATCACCAGGCAGGAACCCGGCGAAGAGACCTCGAGACGGACATCAAACAGCCGGGTAACATGGACCCATCTTTGGAAAGACTACTGCTACTTTTCATTTTTCAATGTGAGCACCTTCAATGTATTGAGGTGAAGACAGAACAAAACCCAAAGAATCTGCATGCTCGATGGATACCACTAGAGGTGGAGTTTATGAAAATGTTTTGTTGCAATTTGGTTGAATTGACCCTTTTGAGACCACACGTCGAAACACTTCGGTGAGAAACCATCATCCTTAGGCAGAAGGTGCAAACGGGCCGTACCGTGACATTATCGAGCTCCACAGTAAGCAGCAGCAGGTGTGGGCTTTACAAGTGCTATTATGTTCATTTAACACAGAGCTTATCGCTCTATTCACACTCCACACATTGTACATGCAGAACTGTTGGCGAGCCCTGTACTTCTTCATAACCTTTATTGTGGAACACCCGTCACGCATCGACACCAGCTATTTACTATTCACAATAACCCAACACGTCCACTCAGCATTCAGATGCCATTTACTCCCAGCATAGCACCACTATAGCTTTGACTTATTTTTCAGTTAACATTTAACTGTAATAATGAATGAATCCGCTCTCCCTCCACCTATCATTCCCTCGCCGTGTCAGCTTTCCATTTGTAAAAAGCTCGTGCAGGACTGTAAATCCACAATGAGCGCACAGGGATTGTCAACGTGCTGAAATCCTGCTCTCATTCTTTAACTTGTGCCCGAAATGCTTTGATTGAAATTAAACAATGCTTGGGGAGAAACATTTATTATCAACAAGTCAAACTGTAAGCAGGGGAAAAGAAAGTAGGAGTAATGCTGTCACATCGCACAAATGTCAACATTTCTGTACAAAAAAAAATAATAATCTGGATACAGTTTAACTTTCTGGGTGTTGTCCAGTGCATAGCACACAGTCCAAACAGGGATTTGGTCCTCGTTCAAAAGGAGAAGTTCGCCCAAATATTATTGGTCAAAGGAATGGCAATGGGTAACTCTCCTGCATGTGTGTGTGTGTGTGTGTGTAATTGATATATTAGTACCTGAACTCCATCTGTGGTCCGTCAGCTACAGTACTATGTGGTGTAGAACCCACTGCCAGTTATTACGCCATGTTTATCAAAGCCAATGGCACTGAAGTATTTCCTAATTTGGAAATAGTTTACATTTAAAATATTGCTGAATCTAGTACAAGAATAAACCAGGAGAAGAAATACAACAAGCTTTGGGGGTTCAGCTTATCCATAAAGTCGTGAAAAAAATGTATCCATGTCCCCCCTTCAGAGTAGTTTCAAGTGCTCTGTGCTTATTATTTAGCCTTTGCTTTATTAAAGGAGTCAATTCACCCAAATCACAAAAATGATGTGGTCATGCTGGGCTTTATTAGCCCAGGTCTTAACATATCAAACAAATAATCCTGGGACAACTGCTGGAAGAGAGGTTTGCAAATGTTTAAACATTCCACAATTTGCTGTTTTCAAGTTTTTAAATGTCATTTTTCAAAGCTTTAAGCATTAAAAGAAGATATTCCTTTCACCTCCATTCCACTGGGATAGCAGAAGAAATTAAGAAAAAAAGTCAAAAACCTGGGCAAATATCTGCATGTGAGATTTATTTTTCCATAACGTGGGTGACAACGTAGAGTCCAAAGAAAAACTTATGTCACATATGTTGACTGCAGTGAGTTTTAATCATAAACCTGACAGAGCTGGTGATAGCCTTTTCCATTTGGAAAACTATTTGGTACAAAACAACATCATATAATTATACTCTGCAAAAGTTTCACCAGTCTCCAACTTATAATAATGCTTAACAGCTGCAGTTTAGAGAATATGTAAGTGTTAGCGTGGAGCATGAAAACAAAGAACTGCAAAAGGGGCACATGGATGACTTCAGCGTATTCTTCTCTGTGTCCCCATCACTGCTCAGTGACGGAGCTGGTCTCAACGTGCACAAACACAGAAACAGAATGTTGGAGCGTTCTCTGAATAAAGTCAAACTATTTGTGTGCATGTTAAGCCATTCGATGCTATTAAGCTAAAGGACACTCGCACCTAATTTACAGAATTCAATTAGAATTGAAAGCTTGTAAGGCAAGGTCCTGTGGCAGTTAGTGCAACCTCAGTGTGTTTTTTTTCCATTCTGAAAATTTGAGAAGGATGCCAATATTATTCTACACCTCAGTTTCATTTTGCAGCTCTGTGTGTTTGTGTTTGAATCCAGTCCATGTGTCCTCAAACCTTCGGCCTGCTCGCCTCACAGTCTTTGCTGGTCTGCTCCTCTCGCTCCACCCCGTCCACCAACGCTGTATCGGGCTGCACCTCCTCTTCATCCAGGGTCACCACCACGGGGGACCTCCTCCTCCTTCCTCCGCCCCCTGATCCTCCAACACCTCCTCCTTGCTCAGCTTCCTCGTCCTCCTCCTCCTCCTCGTCCTCCTCCCCGGCCTCTGTGTCCTGGCTGGCTGAGTCGGTGCAGGTGGATGAAAGGGAGGAAAGCTTGTGGCGTAGCTCGGCCTGGGTGGGGACCTGGAGACTGATCTCGGTGGTGAAGGACTCAACATCTGGACCTGGGAGGAAGAGGAGTCACTTAGATAACTTGGTTTTAACAGCAGGTGGGTGGATAAGTCGTGCTGCTGTGGTATACTCCTCCAGTCTTTGGGGAATTGTTTGGGAATTGTATTTACTTTGTTAGACCAACAACTTCAAATAAAAGGAGGGCACTGTACTAATGTTGGAAGCACTTCATAGGTTTAAAAAAAAAAAAAAAATTTATGAAAATTTGCTAGGATTTGGCCAAGCTCTGTCTCTGTCACCTACAGACATATAAATTGTAGCAGATATTTACTTGCATCAAATTATTTTTAGACGAAGACTGAGCTGTCAGTTAGATGCTGTAGGCTGTTGACTGTGACAGGAGTTTCCCCAAGCAGATGTGAACAGATGGTGTTTGTGTATGATGCCTAAACCTGTTTCCTGTCAATCTTCTGAGTCATAATACTGCTTCATCAAATTCTTGATATGGATTAGCTGTAGAATGTTATTTCACCTCAGTAATTAATTAAGAGTTATTATAGTTTGAATTCATTTAGATTGGAGACCCAGACTCTGTGTGTGTGTGTGTGTGTGTGTGTGTGTGTGTGTGTGTGTGTGTGT
>CALSCE010010855.1:11453703-11499030 GCA_943593645.1 Bovichtus variegatus | reverse complement strand
TGTGTGTGTGTGTGTGTGTGTGTGTGTGTGTGTGTGTGTGTGTGTGTTTTCGCACAGCTGCAGCCTGGAGTCACAGACGAGCTGTCTCTTTAGTTCACTTGTTTGCCACTGATAGATGGCAGCATTATATAAGACGACGCTGACACTAACAACTGTTGCAAGAGCCTGGGTTAATATGAACGAAAAAAGCATCCAATTTAGGGAATTATGAGTAAAAAAAAAAAAAAAAAGAAAAAAAGATGCCTTTCCAATTTGAATGGACTTCTGTTCATTTGGTCTATTAGACATCAACACAATGAATCAAGAAACGAAGCATGTACCTTTTTTTTTTTACTTCTCTTAATCCTCCACTGGCAAGACTTTAGTCATTGTAGTTGAAGTATAGAGTATCTGATAAATAAAATCGTGCTTAGGTAAACTAGTTTATTCGTATACACTCGACGAAAAAGCAATAACCTGCTCTGCTTCCCATTGATCCCACTGAACCTTCTCTCCTGCATGCATCTGGCTGCAGTATTAAAAAGGAACAAATGAACTGCACTTCGCTACTTGATAATAAAATCAATTGTGAAAACATGACAACATACAGACAGCAACCCACATTACAACAAAACTCAGTGACATCTCAGTATACAACCAGCGACAGCACTGTGCTGTTACAAGAAAAGGAGCCAAAAGACGTTGGCAGACTGACACAGGACAGAGCAACAAACAAAGAGCTCAGTGATTGATTAGTTGTAAAAGGGGGGAGGGGGGTGGGGGGGGGCATTACCTCCTTATGACTGTTTGCATTTACATTCCAGTTCATACTGAGCTGCCTGTCTTCCACAGTCTCTTCCTTTCCTCTGTGAACACCAGCCCCCCAAAGTGTTAACAGTAGAGTGGGCACCCTCACAGACGAGAGTCCTGATGAAACAGGCTGGGGCTCGCGGCAGATGGACACACAACACACACACGCACACAAAGAAGGGAACAATGAGGTCCCACCAGAGCTCCCTCATGATGCACATCACACCAACAGCCCTTGGAGACTTGGAAAAGAAAAGCCGTCTCTCTCTCTCTCTCTATTCAGTATGTCATTCCTCACTCAGTGTCCAATTTATCTCCTTTATCTGACTAGCCGTCTTTTTTTCTCCATCAATCCCTCATCCTTCCCTCCGGACTCTGTCCTACCCTCTCTGTTGGCCGGTGTGTGCATGTGTGGATGTCTTGTAGAGGCTGCTCTATTAGATTAGTGGCCTCAGGGAAGCTTTGTTCAGATTGTCAAGCATTGTGTGGGGTTAGTATCAGAGGATAGAGAGGGAGTGAGGGAGAAAGAGGGCAGTGCGTTTAGTTATCATTAGGGTTTGTGGACAGACAGCATTAATGGTGTAGCTGGATCCTCTCTTTTTATCTCCGTCTCTAATCGAATTCTCAATCCATTATTACCAGCAGCGACAGTGACGCTGGTATTGTTTTCACCTTGCGAGTCTGTGTGTGTTTGTGTGATTGTGTGTGTGTCATCACTGCGAAATGTGGTCCTAGGGACACCTACCGTAGCTACACCTGGCACAGATGCGGTTTATAGTACTTTGCCATGTGTTTGTATGTCTGTAGACAGATTATGTCACTGAGATAGCAGCGCAACTGCGCAAGATGCAGTCACGAAACGTTACAGGTGTGTGGTTGAAATCAAAGTAAAGGTTGAGTTTGAAGATGGGTGTGGTCCAAGCAGCTGGTGTAATCACATCGCAACATGGTCTCTAGTTAGCCCGATCTGCCTATTCATCCAGACCATCTATGTAACTCCTCTGTGTGTGTGTGTGTGTGTGTGTGTGTGTGTGTGTGTGTGTGTGCGCGCCTGTATGTCTGTCTTCCTGTCTCACTGTCTAAACCTCTCCTGTCCTTTCAAATATTTTAATAAATGAGAAAGAAATAATCTAATTGATCCCAAATGGCACTTTTGAAACCAAACCGTATCTTAAGGAAGACCTTTAGCTTAGATAGTGATGGTTTATGCCAGAATTCCCCTTAAACACTTAGATGAATGTCATTTTCACATTTAGTGATGAGCTTTTTTTTTTTTATATCTTTCCAGGCTTATTTCGAACTTAAAACCACGGGTCATATAAAATGTCTCTTCTTATGCTGCGTCTTTCCTCACTAATCTCTCCTTCCTCCCCCTCCATGCTCTTGTTCTTTTCTTCATCATCATCTACCAGACAACCATATCCTGATACGCATGTTACTGTAGCTACGGGGGCTATTTTTAGCTCTCGCTCATATTTAGCCTGCAGGATTAAGTTAGCGCTGATGACTTTAGTGTAGGAGCACAACACACTTTATCCTCACAGGCCGTGCTGCTCATACTGTGGTACAGACGTACCTGCAGATTCATGTGCATCCACATGTAGAGTTGTAAAGGCACGACACCAACATGCTCACACAGCCTCACTGGGACACACGAGGACGTGATTCATATACACAATAATGAATGAACGCTCACACAGACGTACATATCTGGCGATGATTCATTGGTGCTAAGGAAATTGCATTATGTTAGTCACAGCCTATGATGTCAAAATGAAATGACATCATTTCATTCGATTACAAAATGTTTTGGTACTCGTGCGAAATAGCTGCTTTCCATCCAAAAAGCTGAACCGCCTCTTCTGAAATGAACACAAAGGGGAATTTCCTTCATGAGAAAAAGACTAAATCAATGCCTGCATGAGAGTCACAACGTGTGCTGTCACAGTTCTGCTTTCAAAATGAAAAACGAAATATTTTCAACTGAAAAACCTCTGACAAGGAACACATGAAGTGAATATTGTGGCGTACTACCTGAGTTTGTCCTCGCTGTGCCACTCGGTGCGTCTGTTCTCTCAATCATCATGCAGGCCAAAAAAAACGAAGCTGTCCCCTCACAGGCTGTTTGTTTTGCGTGGAAACTCAGCAGGCAACAGTACACACCATGTACTCACACAGCTACTCTCCTTCTCACATCTCCACTGCGTGACCCAAAATGAATTAAAAAAAATGACATATATAACATTCAATAATCTTGTTCTGCTTGTTCAGATGGCTATTTGTGCAGATAGATCGATACGCAATGAGACTTTCAGTGTAATTACACTCTGTTTTCAGCGGTAGCGCAACGCCTGGTATGTGCTCTAGAAAGGCAGGAAGTAGAAGCCACAGGAAAGGCTGGTATGTGTGTTTGCTTGCTTACGTGGATGTGTGGGTGATCATGCACCTACAGTATATGTGCATTTTTTATACACCCATTTCATATACAGACATAATAAACAAGCGGAACAACATTTACGTGCCGATTCATTTACACGTGTGAGAGTTTGTGGAGAAAGCAGAACTGTGAAGGTGTCCATATATAGAACTGCAGAGGCCAAAGCACACTATCTTTGCCCTTAATTTGCAGCTGTTGTATGGTGAGAAAAGTAGCTAGCTGAAAAGTAGAGACGAAACACGGCAGTAAGGGAAATTCAAATCTTTAGGATTCAAGTAAAGCTTTAGTTTAGACAACATGGAGTCATTTTCTCACAGCTCGGCTCACAGAGCAACACTTTTAAATCTTAGATGTAAGTGTTCGTCATATAATCTTGGTCACCACATCTTTTGTACAGGAAATGCTCATTTGGACTCACTTGCAACAGGAACTCCTTTTATTTCATCAAGGACATTCGAGACACCTTTTCAATATGATTTTTGAAGCACTAATCTTAATTAGAGCTCTTTCAAAATGTTGTTTTGCAAGATTTCTTAGGTATAAAGAATATTGAGTTAGAGCACTGACAGACTCCGTTTAAGTGACCGTAAAAAAACAAAAACAACAAGTAACACTAATAGCACTCTTTTCAAATGGAAATCTCTCTCTTTGGGAGTCATCAACAGCCAATTCAAGTCACCAATGAGCCTTTCCACAGTCATTTACACTTTGTAGTGAACTTCACAGATCAGGTGCTGCCGGAGACTGTGCCAACGGAGAGAAGTTTGTGTTTGTAGCCTTAGTGCCAGTGGCCGGTCTGCCTTTAATGCTTGTGTGTGCAGACAGTACTGGACATGTTTTGGTCCTCTCAGTGTGTCTGTGGGCTAGAAAGAGAGCGGGGTACACGCAGGGAGACAGAACGAGGGAGGAAACGTGTTTAAGAGTGAGATGCCACATGTTTAGGGGGGAAATGTTTTCATGTGTCATTCTTGGAGAGAGAGATGACGAGGTTTGAGGGACATGGTCACAGTCCGTGACCTTGGAGTCAAAGCTGAAGAGGTCTCATGATTTTAAACAGTGCAATATGTGATGCCAGGTGCTGTGTTGAATCCTCTTTGAGTGATAGAATATTTTTTTTAAAAACCGTGGCATTTTTTCAAGCATGGATGAAACTCTGATTTCATACCTCATGAGCTCCAATTATCTTTTTTTTCCCCCCTTACTTTGATTAACGCCCATATAATCCAGACACATTCTCATTATAGGTGTCTCATAGAATACACTTTACATCGCACTGGCTCATCAAACAGATCAAACAATATCTGATATTTAAAGAAAATATATAAAAAAAAATCCCCTTGTTCTACCAGTCACTTTAAACGAGCTGTCTGGTCTCAGATGGATTTGTTTCCGTTTGCTTAGAAAAGCCTAATGTTTCATTCGGAGACAGCAGCGCGCAGCCTGAAGACCAAGAGGCAGGCCTGACAGTGGAGACAGCCACTGCTTCTTCTTCTTAAGCCCTGCTCACTCAGCCGTGGTATTTTTAGATTCTGTCCGCCTCGCTATATCTCTCAAGTGCTCAGGTTTCCGCCAAAGGCAGCCCCCGTGCTGTAAATAACACACACACGCACACACACACACACACACACAATCACCTCTTTTCTCTCTGTTGTACACACACACATCAACATGACTAGCATGATAAGTGGCAACATGTGCATGATATAGAAGTCGTTTTTTTTTTTCCCGGCGAAGGAGTGACTCATTGTTGTTGTTGAGGTGTGATTCTAAAGGTGTGTTCTCTGCAATGAACCATCATCTGCACAGTACTAATTACTTTTATTTCTTGCAGGTGATCCAACGGAAACGCACACGCATACACACGCACCCTGCGGCCGTTACGATGCCTTCACACTCAACACCAAACCCGATCATCACCACGCCCTGTGACACACCAACACACGAATGCACACACACCAGATACAGCACACATCACTCAACCCCCTCCCACGCCAAGTCGTTTCTACTGTCCCTGTTTCACGGTCTATTTCTTCTCTGCTGTCGATAACACCTGTCTGTTGTCACTCCGTCGAGCAGCAGCGGCGGCTTCATGAGATTTCGGTCCAGTCTTTGCAAGCTAGAAAACATCAGCTGCTGAGTTCATGCACTCACAGAATCGCTCACTGACGCCTGCCAAGCTGGAAGAGTGTGTTTGGCCTTTCCTACTGTTTATTTAAAAACAAATGACATGGTGTCATCTGACTGAATATATTTAGGTCCAGAAAGATAAAATCATTAGGTTATTGTATTAGCCGCCTTGCACATCACTGGCACATTTTAAATGTAATTTCCAGCCTCCGACAGCCTTCCAGTGTTATTGTTATGCTTTGTGGTGCAAGTTGGTTTTCTTGTTACCCGTTACCTTGGGGATCCCAGATTGAAACTGCAACTACAATTCGTTCTCTCTCTGTTGAATATGTGGCATTTTCAAGAGCAAAACCTGTGGAGAAATTATTCTAAATGTTTCATACTTGCTGCAGGCTTGACTTTTTTCTAATTTACATAGAAACAAAAAGCCTATGTGAACTTTCTCGTAAAAAATCACATTCAGACTGAAAGCATGTGTTAATTAAATGAGCCATTTCTGGTAAGTGAAGGCGCCTAGAGACCAAGAAAAGACAAAGGAATATAACTGCCATCATATTATCACTCAGGGAAAACTGGTTCGTTCAGAATATGTGTGTCTGTTGTGACACATCAACATTTATTCTTACTATATACACATTACGGTTGCTTTTGTTTCAGACTGCAGCATTTAGGATACAGTAGAGGGCTGTGTTGCAGAGTTTGTACTACATGCACTGTGGCTGTCGAGCAGAGTTTGCCGCACAGCTTTTGTTTGTTCCTGTTTTCCTTGACCTTACAACAACAGAGGGCAATTGATTTCCTTGTGGTTTGTGTTTTTTTTTTTTTATATTTATCCAATTATAATAAACTTGACAGCTGTGAGTGTGATGGCAAACAAAGATATAACCATAAAACATTAAATAAAATCCCTAGAATACCTTACTACCACAGCTTACAATACATCTAGTCAGTTTTATATTTTTTACAGAAGTCTTATTTCCAGTTGTCTCCTTCTAAGTACTAAAACACAACTCTCCAGGACAGATATTTCAAACTTTAACAGTGAATTTATGCTACTAATGTGGCAGTGCAGTGGTTTACAAACTCAATTGTTACTTTCTGTGCCAAGCATTCACAGCTGGCAAGCATGCAGAAACTAGTTTTCGCTGGTTTGTAATCAAATGACACGTCAGTCAATGACGTGCATCTAATGAAGGGCCTCGTTGAGAGGAAATGAACACTGTAAAATAGTGAGAATGGTGCAGTAACATGTATTATTTAGATTTACTATGACTGCTGCTGATCTATGTTACAGATTCTAAAATACTATTGAGTCATATATTTGTCTGGAATCATGAGTTATGTTAAAAACAGTGCGTGGTGATGTTAAGTCACACTTCAAAGAGTAACACTTTATGCCTGAAGCTGCGTTTTGAAGATAAAGATGTGGGCAACAGTCAGGAGCTTGTTAAATATTTGCTGGTCCACATGATTCATGACCGTATACATCAAGGTTTCTCCCTCCTTCCCTGTCAGTAGCCATCATCTGATTTGAGTGGGAGTGAAAACACATTAAACCAAGTTTTGCCAACAACACATGTAACCAGGCAACTGCACACTAACATGTAAGGCAAAGCTCAGTGGGGGGGCGTCTTTCTGCTAAGTCATTCACAGCCCGAACACCACCGGAGGATAGAACATTTTTCATTACAAATGATGACTTATTATATGTTAAACGATACCATACAGCTTCAGACACCACGCACAAAACGTATGAATGATGTGATTCATTGCTTTTGACCGATTGCACACATGAGCACATTTAACTAATGTGCCAAAACAACAAGCTGCCACTGTTATTTACCTGGTTTACTGTCAATTAGTCACACAAAAAGAACTGAAGGATAGAAAGGCATAAAATGCTTGGACAGAGTGAAACGCGCGCAGAAACACACGCACGCACACACGCACACACTAATAGCGTGGATGTGTCACGACAAGGCCTAGCAGCAAATCAGAGGTGTCAGCTAGCAGCACAACCAGCCACAGTAGAAGGCTGTACAGTTGGATTAGGGACGTACCAATCTGATGTGAGAGGGGTGAAGGAAAATGTCCTTCGGAAATGTCCTGACGCATTATTGTACAACTTATAACTTTGTGTGATTATGTTCTCTGGTTGAGCATTTACATTACAAATCAGTTAAATTAACGCCACAGTGGGCTACTACTTATATAAGAGCCTCATTTATTAGCGTGGTGATAGAACATTTGTGTTTGTCTATATTGCTCTGGCCTCCCCTCAGCTTTAATGTTGCTGATGCTTGAATACCCGCTGAGATTCTGTCAATTTTACAGTGAATGCACTGCAGGGGATTTAAATGCAGCCTCAGTCTGTATCATCTAAAGAGCTTAAAGTTCGATTTGATAAAAAAACCCGGGCAGCTAACAGAGCATTTCTGCTCTATAGTAATCAAAGCACTTGCCATATCAACAGTTTGGAGCTTATTGGGCAGAAAATATGTGCAGCTTAGGTGAAGGAGACACAATAAAGTCATGACCTGTGTCTTAAATGACCACAGCAACTTTAGTCAAAGAAAATGTAAGCTGACCAAATATCCCCCTGTGACATACCTGACAGACTATAATTATTATTATTTGTCATTTAGCAGACGCTCTTATCCAGAGCGACTTACAGTGACTTACAGTCCCCCTGGAGCCCCTTGCTCAGGGGCACAATGGTGGCAGCCCATGTTGTTAAAAACCAAATTCACTGTTGTAAATGTTGCAAATGCTCTAAGAAAACACTCACATGACCACACACAGCCAGCCCCAGTTACATAATATGACACATTATGATGACTACGTCCTGAATTTCAAGGTGCATCTTTCATTTTGCCACTTTAATCTGATTTGACACAGCAGTAAAGCAAGAAGAGCTGTCTTATGATTTCAAATGATGTGAGATACAAAACAGGCTTTTTGCTAAAGAGGCACACAGTGAGCAGCTGCACTTAGCTCTGGGATGTGTGGCCAATGGCTGTCTGCTTATTTTGTTCTGAAGTGAATGAGTTCAAAATCTAAATATTGTGGGTAGAAAGGCCTAAAGCAGAGTCAACGTGAGCCTCTATGGAGGCAATGTGAGTATATACATTATTTTTATTTTTTTTGCTTTTTGCTTCCCACTGCCAGCTGACATTTACCTAAAAACTTTTCCATTGCTGCAAGGCATCTGGCCTTTTTAAATGTGTATATTTAAGCATACGGCACATGTGTATGTTGCAGCATCCAGTCACACAACAGACAGGCTGGGAGAAACATGTTTGCACCAGCAAGGGCCAGATGGTTAAAAAGGTCACACGCAGAGGAGATAAAGGGTTAGGGACATATCCAGAGTGACTATGCATTCCTGTAGCTGGTTATATGAAATTCAGGATAGGAAAAAATAATATATCATGCTTGACAAAAAGCCACTTTGGATTTATCAGAGTGAATAGATGGTTGCTTTGTACAACCAAAACAACTTAAAGCAAAGAGCGCTGTGAGCGTTTTTGGAAATTTGCATCAGTGCATCAGAGACTGATGATAAGGAAATTATTCTGAAGTTGTCCTGAAAAGTGAAATATTGATGCATATACGCATCAAAAATCTTATGGTCAAACAAATTGCAGCAACAAACGATTATTAGAATATACATAATATCCACATGAAAGTAACATAAATGTCTATGAAATATGGGCAACATGTTTAATTATTAATTAGATGACAGTGATGAACTGTAAGTTAACACTGAGCTTTGTGATCTTGAGTCACATGCAAATTATTCAACATAATGCGCATGTCTAATATGGTTCCGGTGTCCTTGAACCGAAATCTTGATAACCGACGGTGACGGAGAAAGACAGAGATAGAGAGTAGGTTGTTTTATCTGGCAGCACCTGACGGTACATTGTCAAATAGAGGGTCCATCCATCAAGGAGAGCGAGGAGGAAAAAGGGAAATCTGTTGTCAGAGGTCTCCCAGCTCCACACAGGCCTGTCAAACTGCCACCTCACACAATCTGCTCACAGAACGTCAGTCGACAAAATGTGCTGTCCACGTGAACAATGCTCATGTTCGCTGACGCCACGTTAGCCGACTTCTCCTGGCTGCCCTTTGTGATTCTTAGAAGGATATTGAACACACCACACACTTTATATTGAGGACTCACTGTAACTAATGCGTGAGGCACGGGTGATAAATGGTGTTACCTAATATGTGGAAATTGAATTCTTGGGCTAATCAAAATTTTGCAGTTCCAGTCCTGCTTCATTTGCCATTCAAATGCTGCTAAACCCATCCTTTCAAACGGGGATTAAATGTGTCTTAATGAATAATGAAAAAATACATTTTCCATATCCTTCCCTATGTTCGGAGATAAATATAGGAGAAACAAAATCCTTGAGCTGCCAAATAAATCAGCGTTCAGCCAATGGGCTCTAAGCACCTGACAACGAGGAATCGAACTATCGTGGAGCTGGATGCAATTTATTACCTTCACAAAAAGACTTTAGCCATATGCACGTATAGTACAGAAATGTCATGCTTTATAGCTGGAAACAGACTTATTTTTCTTTTAATTGCCCTGCTTCCCGGGACACAATTGAAAATGCTTACATCACCAAAACATGTGTGAACTGTTAATAGAAGCTGAATGAGGAGGTGAGAGGAGGAGGAGGAGGAGGAGGAGGGGGAGGAGGAGGGGAAGAAGAAAAAGTGGGGATGAGAGGCATTTTCTAACAGGTTAATTGCTTGCCTTGAAGGGCGCTTTACTCACACAGATAACGCCGATGTCTTGCTTAACGATGGGTAACGCAGTAATGACTGCCTGCATATTAGCCTCTAAATTAGGAAGCCTGGCCAATCTGATCCCCGCACAAGGAGGCAGGTAAATATAGGTGCATAGGGAAAATCTGTAGACCGGCAACAGCTCTTCACAATAAAAGATTACTGTGGCACTGCAGCTGGGTTAAAATAGTCAGCTTCAAGTCTCATAAAAAACATGATCATTTGTAAGTGAACATGCTGTTTGCAAATGAGGAGCCGCATGCATGTAGATATTCCCATCCGCTATGCACGTGTATTCGATACATGCACACACTCTGTTTACTTTTGGGGCTACTAATGTGCGAGATTTCTAGAACATTCACACAGGCTTTGATGCATTATGCAGGATTCTCCTCTTTTCTCCCTACCGCAAGAAAAACAGCCTTGCATCAGCAAAATCCACCGCAAGTCCTCAGTGAAGACGCCTCTCAAGAACGACCTTTTCACTCGTTCCTAGATTTTTTTTATTCTACTAAGTAGAAAAAAAAGTGAAGGAGGAGAGATGCAGGAGGCCGAGACGTGGGCTGTGAGCCAAAACTTGAACTTCCAACACCGTAGAAGCTCCCTCACGTCAACACTGACAAGAGCAGAACGTATCTGTATACAGTATGCTCTATGTGATAAATAATAACTGATCTCTGCAGTGCTCTCCATAACAAATTATTAAAGATCAAGTTTGAGGCCTTGTGCATCACCTTGTTAGTATACCCAATGAAAAGGTAAAAACACACACACGTTTGAGAACAACAGTGGGGTTACACAAGGTTACACATCGCTAAGACAGCACAACACAGAGCACAACACAGGGAAACGTTTGCACATTGTGGGATGACAAAAGCAGAAAAATGTAGAAATCAGTCAGTTCATCTTTCACTAACCTTGACAAAGTTAAAGTTAAGTTTCCTGTGTTCAAACAGATGTCTATAGCTTCATTTAATAATCTGTGTGTTCATCTATGAAACATGACGAAGAAGAAGAGATTTAGTCTCCTTTTGCGTGAATAGCCCATCCTCTCAGCGAACAACATGTGTTTTTGTACATGCTACAGTAACCACACTGTGCATAACAGACACAAACATGTTCCCTTTGATCAATTTTTCATTAGTACTCATGTTAGAGCGAGTGCCAAAAAAACGGGTGTACAAGTACAGTATGCAGGTCTTTTTATTTAGGGAAACTTATAAATGATAGATTAGTTTATATGCAAGATGTCTTGCTGAAGTGAAAATCTCAAGCAGGTGGCCGGGCATATGTGCAACATGGCTGTTTCATTATTTAAAGTTAATTTAATTAGGTAGGTTGGTAGGCAACAAATGTTTTTTTTGTTTGTTTTGTTTTTCTGGGATCACCTGGAATGAGTTAAAAGGCCTTTTGAGGACGGGCGGGAAATAACACGCAATAACACGCAATCTGTGGTGACAGAATGTTGGTTTCTGGTTTGTGTGTGACATTTTTTTATTTACTATATTTCCATATTTTAAAGCTTTAACAAGTAAAATGGAGAAGACAAACATGTCAACAAACTACAGATATATCCCACATTTAACTGAGGCTACAAGTACATCAAAGCCATGGTTACCACTGATATCGCTCTCTGTATCTAATGAAGTCCTTTGCAGTCATTGTAAACTGTTAAACTGTCATTGTGAAAATCTGAAATATTAACTTCTGGACTAGATTTGTAGAAATACTTATTTTGGTTTGACATGTTCATTTTAGAAATTTACAACGAACTCAAAAGAGAGGAGAGTGAAAAGAGTCTCAGAGAGATGGTGTCCGTCATACATTTTGAAAGTAACCCAGGAACAGGAGATATCTTTTCCTAGAGCGCTGTGTGCAACATTAAGACAATTCATTTTCAACACACTCTATTCTAACAATTTAATCTTTTTTATTAACATTCCCATTTTGCCAACTAAATGCCTACACTATATACAGTACCTTCCTTCTTCCCTTTTCTTTGTTGTGCTACTTTATATTCTATAGATCACTTTCTATTTTCTCCGGCTTACCGTTCTATTCTTCATGTCTACTCTGCTCTTACAGGAGAAACATCTGATTTTGTCTCTTCCTTGGACCCATGCCATCCCTAACCTCTGCCTTTATTTAGCAACCTCATTTGCTACTTGCTTGGCTCAGCAACAATAGAGAAGCTTTCAGCTACAGGGGGTGGTGGGAATGTGTGTGTGTAGACTTAGGTTAAGAGGCAGCCAAGTGGGATAATGGAACTATTGTATGAATCTATAAATAAGATTCCTTCGTGTCCCTAAGAGCCGGCCTATTGTCAACCTGTGGCGAGCGAGTTAACGTTAGGGAGAGACAGAGACATTATGTGTGTTTAAGTAAGTGAGGCCGAGCAGAAAAGTGGTTACCACTCATATACTATTTATTTCTCTGACTTGTAGTCCTTGACCTCCATAAATCCACTGACATAGATTAGAAGTTTGAGTTAATGCAGAGAGCTCCTCTTGCTCCTTCAGTTACTGTTGAAGAACACAGCACAGTAGTCACGCTGCATAATTAAAGCTTCTTTTTACACGGTGTGATGCAAGTTCATGAACACTAAGAGTTTTAAAATAGTACAGTTTACCAAAAATGATGCTAAATACATCCAGTCTGTTGCAGTCCTGAGGGTGAAAATGTTTCATTTAGGAGACAAAGGATACTAAATGGAGCTGTTGCCGACATGTTCAGCGAAGGTTCAGCACAACAGTTAACAATGAGGCTGAGTGCGCACATAATTAGCAAAATTGAATACCCAAAGTCTAACTTTTTTACCTCAAATATATCCCAGATTGATTTTGAAAACATGTCAAGGGAAAGGCCAGATGTTGGCGTAAACAGCATACACCCATGGACCCATCCTGCATCCTCACTTCAGTGCCACATTAAGGCTAAATGTTACTAACCAGGTGATCGTTTGAATGGGTTCAGACTATTCTTTTTCCAAATGGCTACCTCCAGCAGGAAAATGCACCCATTTTTCATGTGAATAACAATTCTTTTGTCCAACGTCCTGCACAGCTCCAATATATCAATTCGGCAGATCGCCTCAAGGTGAGGCTGACAGGACGTTCACAACATTATCAATATGGCTGAAATTTCCACAGAACCTCCACCACACCATCGAGACAAGATTGAGAAAAACTCTGTGGTACAACAGGACGAGACAGGGGAGCTTTGTTGCTCTCCAAACTGAGGATAGCGCGTTAGAGGTTAGTTGTACAGTAGAGCACATTTAGATGCGCATCTTCTGCGCACTTCACGCCAATTTCCATCTCAATGGCATTTCGTTGTCACTGCAAACAGGCCATGTAAGCAGGCTCGTGAGCAAAAATGAAAGGGCTATGTTCCTACACAAATCATTTCTTGTTCGGCCTGAAGGACTGCTATTCTTGAAATAGTTACACTGTACTTTTCTAGTTATTGATTTTAAGGTGTCATGGTAATGATGTGGAACTTCAAAGGAGTCGTACTGCCAAGATGATTCTTTCTGTGTAAGCTCAACACTTCCAGCTCTCGGAGTGAACTATCGGGCAGAGAGCTTGTTCTTCTCGTCTGCGCTGAAGTCTCCCACTAAATATTTCAAGGATGTTTTTGTTAGACCCTGACAGAGATATCAAAAGCCATCAGCAACATCCTCTTTGTTTTGCCAAGCTCCACTTCTCTTCTCTGTCACTGCGCATTTATCACACATTCTCCTCACACCTCTTTCGTTGCTTTTCTCTCTATCAGCCCCTCATTTATCTGCAGTCAAAGTATGCCCTCTTGTTAGCCCCAGCATGAATTGTGAAAAGCCCTGATCTTGGCCGGGCTGAGAATGTTACAAAGCACAGAGGTGAGGCAACATCACAGAGGACCGCACATGCATGCACACACAAGCTAACACAGACACACAGAGAACCCCCCTGGGCACGCGTTGATCCATACTATACTCCTTTCTTTCATATTATCTCATCTCCCCTGTATTATTTCATTATTTCTCTTTCTCTTTAATGCCATCGGGCATAGTTAGTACTGTATGTCCTGGGGCTTCTACTACTGCATTATGATCGTGTGGCTCAATGCTGCTGTCTGAATAATTCTACCTACAGTATGCACCCTTGTAGCTCCATGTTACGTACGTTCTCACCTCTAAATCAAGAGCAATCTTTCACAGGTTTTCACAGCACAACATTTTGCACAGGTAAAACCTTGGAGCCAGTATTGAAGAAAGGAATGTGGCAACACTTTTATTAAAAAATGACATATCATTGATTTACAGTAAGATCTTTTTATGTGGCGAGTTCAGCAAGAGATATGCATTATTTAAAGACACGGTATGGACAAAGGATATCATAAAATCTCTCTCTCTCTCGCTCTATATCTCTCCCTTGCTATATATCTCTATGCATCTCTCTCTCTCGCTATTTATATATATGTATATCACAGCATCCTTCACATACTGTAGAGGCAATCTTTATATAATATTTTAAATATTAAAACAGTTAATGTGTGGTAGTGTATGTTTTTATTCCTCAAGGAGAGTAGGTTTCTGCACGTCGGGATGAAACACTCGATTATTGGCCCAGTGATGATGCTGTATTGTAAATCCATCTGTTGTTTTCCTTGTATCTGACTTCTAGTTGGGCCACACACAGTCACCTTGCACACAGCGGGGAAACCTTCCCTCCCCCACAGCAACCTGTCCCACTGTCTCCTTTTGTTCTGTGAATACACAATACATGCAAAGAACCAAGACCAGACACATTCACTGATATGCTCATGTAAATACATTACGTGCAAAGGCAAATTCACTCTCTCACACAGATGTGCACAAGGTCTAACACTCTTATCTGCAGAGTAAGGTGCAGAGGCAGAGAAGGGAGTGAAAGAGAGGAGGGAAACGTTGTGTTCTATGACCCCAGACCAAATGAGAGGTCCTTGAGGGATTTTTCCATCTCTGGCTGACCGGAGTTATTTACCCTTACATAAGGCAGCAGGCGGGGGGGGGTATAAGAAAGCCTTGGAAAGAAGGCTATAGGAGCCTGAGCAGCAGGCACAGAAGTACTGATGGCCTCAGCTTGTAGACGAGACATGAAAAATGCACAAGTATGAAACAAGACAAGACAGAAACACAAATGCAAAGAAGTACACATGGGAAAACATTAAACTCACGGAACCCGACAGTATCTGGAACAGACTCTCTCTCTGTCTGAGCCTGTAAATACTGTCTGTTCAACCATGGACCTAATTAGTGCAACTCTCTGGCTGTCTGACCACACTATTACTTTTTTCTCCAATTCCCAGCGGAGTGGGAGGAGAGAAAAAAACCAATAACCCACCTGCTGAGGTACCTCACACGGATGGAATATGCAATTTCTAAGCCATCTGTAACCGGGATTTGAGACAAAACACCGATTATATCTGCTTCCTTTTCGACTAGAAAATAGATTTTGCATTTCAGTAGATAGATGTCTGTATTTGAATGCATGGTGGTGCTTTGTTCATCTGTGTGCGCGTGTAGTTGTGTGTACTTGCGTTTGTGATTGTATTATTGCATGACTTTGTGTGCAGCATAATTTAGGGGAGTCTGTCATTCTGGTCCTCCGGTTTTACATCATCCCCAGGCACATTTGAGAGGGTGTTTGAAATCATCACTGAAGTAACTGAGGCACCGCCATAAAACAAAACAACTGCCATAATGCTGTGTGTAAAATGATACACCAGTCACTATTGTCCCTTTAATTACAATCATTACGCTAAGTACTCATTCTTCTGTCATGCTGCACAGCTCGGAGCGTAATTTCTCAGCGTGATGAGCAGTGGGAGCTTATTTGTAGCTGTGATACTGAAGAAACGGTTCTTCACCTTTATGGTGATAATAATTGATATTGTTGTATGGCTGGAGGAAAGTGATCTTTGGCATTTTTAACAAAATCAACATAAATCTCTCAGTAAGGTGCATCAACATTTCTAATGACTGAGCAGGAACCCTGGTGTTCCAAGTTAGACCCTGGCTATGATTATTCTGATTATGAGAATCAGGAAAAAGACAGTTTGCTGAGCCCCGACCGCCTTAGTTACTGTCGCTTGTGCCAGTTCTCACACTGCACAATGACCGCGGGTGGCAGATTTACCACTCATTATTCTTAAGAACTTTTCAAACAATGGATCCTTCATTTCAGTCAATGGTAGACAAAAGCAGGCTTCTCATTAGCCAGCAACCATCACCTTCACCCGCTGGAATGACAACTGCTGGCAGATTTTTGTCAACTCTAGCTAGTTAGCCAATTAAGCCAAGTTGCTTGAAAACAGTCTCTGGTCGACTTTCTAATGTTATCTGGTGACTCATATCAAAACAAAACCCTGAATAAAGTGTCATAGATACGTACATGATGACTGCATGCGTGGCGTCTTGCTAAAATACTGAGGCTCAAGCTAACAGGTAAACAATCATCATCCTCACCAGTGCTGTTCACCAGTTTCACAGGCCTGCCAAGCATAGTTACCGTACTGTTGCTAAGCTATGATTGGATGATAAGATCTTCACGTTTAGTCAACGGTCGGTTCCAACTGTTGCAATTTTTCCTCTTATAGGTTAAGATCAAATCTCATCTCTGTCATCTGTGCAGCTGCATCCCTGTCTACATGTCTGGTCGATGATACTTGATCAAAAATGTGACACGTATTATGTATTAAACTTGCCAACAAACATGGGGTTGTCGTACTGGAAATCCCACTAAATGTAATGTGTAAATCTTAAGCACCTCACTGAGCACATGGAGCCCAAACCTCAAACAATATGTTACAGCTGAAAGAATTACAGCACTTATGTGACACGGTCGTAGTTTTTTCACTTTCCACGGTCATTGATTAATGAAAAAAAAAAGAAAAAGATGAAACATCCTGTCCTCCAGACCTCCAGTAGAGGCTAGAGATTCTCCTTTCCTGCAGTGTGTGATCTCTGCACAACCTCTGTACCATCACCACCCCCACCAATTAGCAGACTCCCAGATAGCGAGGAGGCCCTCCTTCTCTCACACGTCGTTTTATTATTCTTTTTCATTATCTGAAATGTGCTTTTTTGTAAATTCCTCATCTTTACCAATATAATTTATTTTATTCTTGGCTCACTCTCACTCTCTGTCTCTTCACTCTCTTTCATCCTCAACCTGCTATCTTTTCCTTCTCTAATTTCCCGCTCCTCTGCTGCCTTTTCTTCGCTCCACTTTCTCTTTCCCTGCTCATTGTTCATCTCATCTCCTAATTTGTGTTCCCTCTTTTAATTCTCGCTCTCCTTTCTTCCACTCAACCACCTTCTCTTCCTCCCCACCTCCTCCATCTATCCCCCTCTTTGAGTCTTTTATCGCTCCTCTTCCTTCCTTGGTCTCCACTCCCTTTCTCCTTCTGTGCCTCTCTTTGTAACATCGCTGAATCCCAAAAGCATCTTTGCAATGAGGCTGTTCCTCCTAATCTAACTGAGCACGGATGGTCTTAGTGTAAAGATTGCTGGGAAGCGCTGGCAGTAGTACAATTGAGTAAACAATATGAGCGTTGAGAGAGGAGAAAGCATACTCAGGGCTTGCCAACAACACCTGTTGAGCCAGGTGGGCACTGCTTGCAACACAGAGTGGAAGGAAAGAGGAGGGAACAAGTTGGAGAGAGAGCGGGGAAGAGAGGAAAGAAGCAAGGTGGGAGAAGTCAAGAGAGAGATAGGAATATCTGCCATGGATGACACACCGTCTCCCTTAAGGATAATTGGGTAAAAGAAAATAGATGGATGGATAGATGGACTAGTGTCAACATTATCACAATGGTAATCCATGTCACTGCATGGAAAGAGAATTCTAATTATGGCTTACAGTATGTACTTGTGTGTGTTCTGTGGGTGCAACTACACTCCACAATCTTTGTGGCCATGTGCATGATAACTCCACATTTCTGCAACTGCATGCATGCATCAGTTATGCAACAGTGGGAGCATGCTATACAAAGATTTTCACATGGATCTGAAGTATTGACACTTCAGCCCCGAGGTCGAATTACAATTTCATGTCACTCGTAACAAAAAGAAAGAAACAAGCGGAGTTAAAATGTGATTATTATATCTAATGAACATCAAGCCGTGCTCTGTCCTTGACTTTACCCTTTGACAGCACAGATTCTTTCATCTCTCGAATTAAATCCATCTTTGAGGACAATTCATGCCATAAATCCCAGCATTAACCTCCGTCAGTGGCTTCAAAGGGAGCGTGACCTCCTTGAAAATTAACAGACAAATTAAGAAATGTCTGCCAGTATACACCGCGTCTCTTTTTTACATGCTGTAGTGATGTTTGAATATGCTAATTAGCGAGCTAAGTGCACTGGTTATGTGTTCATGGAGAAATGCATGTATGAGCATGCAACACACACACACATACATTCTCTCAGTCACAGAAGACAATAGCCAAAAAGTCAACATAGGATTCAAACATTGTCACTGACAGCAAGTGTTTAAACTTTTCAGCACAAGCAAATATTTGGTTGACCATTAAAAAAAAACTTGAGCACCCTCTGTGCTGCCACCTGCTAAATGTCACAACTCAGAACCTGCTACCTTTTCTATTACTCTATTACTTGTCAATTTCTTGACAATTGGCAAGTAATGCTAACTGCATGCTAATTACCATTTAAAAATGTCAGCCAACACAAATCTCTTATCATTACCCTATCACCATACACATATATACTTTATGTTGATACTGCTGTTAATGAGCACTTTTAAAACCAATTAAATACTGTTCTACGAGTAGAGCAGAATATCCATACAGCTGTATATGCAGTGAGTAGAATTGCAAGAGAAATGAATCTTTAAGAATAAGGACATTCAGATCTTTCCAAGATCCTCTCAGCATTGTTTTTGTTTTTTTTTTTGCTTTATCCCTTCGAGGAAAAAAACAGTTTCTTCTGTCAGCATTAAAAGTTGAGTTTGCCTGTGGCTTAAGCCAGCAGACACAGTGCAGGAGCCAGCTACTGTACCATATTTCAATAGTCCAGACCGCACTCATTAAAGCAGCACAAAAGACTAATCACATCTGCAGCGCTTTGATTTACATGCAATTAAAGTTTCATGTGAACCCAGATAAACCAGACGGGAGGAGAGCAGAGAAGAGATGGAGAAGAGAGGAGGAGTAGGGCTGTGGGACACAGAGAAGAGGAGATTAAGGAACAGATGAGACACCAGAGAAGAGAGCAGATGTGTACAGCAACCAGGTGCGAAAAAGAAAAAACAAAAAGAGAGAGAAAGGAGGGGACAAAAAGGGGGAGGGGGGGTGTAGACTAGGAGAAGAGCAGAGAGGAGAGGTGAAGCAAGCCATCATTTGGCAAAAGTGATGACACAGCACATCCATCTCAGTGGCAGGTGCCTGCTGTTGCTCCTTTAAAGGGGACACCAACCAACAGGGAGAGAGCGCTCTGCACCAGCGTTACACTACGATAATACCACTGCTCAGAGTCAAACTGCTGGAACAAAAGGTGAAATAATTGCTACCGATTGTCTCATCTAAAAATATTACTGCGTTAAAAATAAAGGTCCATAAATAGTCCATAGCTTTGCTCTATTTTTGTATCAATTGGTGTAGCATTATGAAATATCAATGTCTAATTTGTTGCCATTTTTAAAATCAGCAAAATGAGCACCGTAAGCCTTTTACTTGATGTTTTAATGAGTGTATATCATAAATTATTCTTGCTAATCTGGCTTTGTTCGGGCATGTGCCTTTGATATTGACACCAGGACTAATCACAACTGATGAAATAAAAATATGACATAAATGCTCATCTGCTTGACGAAATCACTCTTTTCTTCGTTTGTTCAGTCTTCAACTACTCCCATCTCCATTTTTATTTTCTTAAAAGCTGTTTAGCTGAGAGACTATTGACTTGTTTGCTCAGAGGCTGCACTTGGTTATGCAACATTACGGTTAGCAAATCAGTAATCAGACTCTGCAGGCACTTGATATTTCCACTTGAAGGCACTGCTCTATAAGAAGGTAATGTGATGGATGTGTCTTGACAGGGAACAAACTGGTCAAGTGCAAAGCGAAGCAGCCAAGAACTGGAGCTGAGGATGTGAGACTGAAACGGGAGTTATACAACAACAAGCTGGCTTATTACTCAGCCAAATAATTGAACACACAATAATGTAATTATTTTTTTTCAGAAGCCCACAGTCATAAACACACAATAGGTATTTGCTGTGGGTGGGTGTGTCAGTGTATGATCATTAACTCATCACCCCAGACACGCAAATGGTTTCCAGGCGAGCTATATGCAAGGTTGGGCAGTAAATAACATCCTGAAAATAACAGGGGGGAGAAGGGGAATGAAAGCGAGACGGGGGGGGGGGGTGCAATAATAATGAAAGCAATAAAAGACATTTTCCCAGATGTGATCTGTGCCTCAGTCTAGGCTATCAATGTGTATGTATGTGCGTCCATGTGTGTGTATGGATGTGTGTGTGTGAGTGAGATTTTCTGTGTGTATGTTCCCACTGAGCTTTCAGATGAGTCGAAATGAGTCACATCGTTCTATCAATCACCCACTTACAGTACAGCGGTGTGTGTGTGTGTGTGTGTGTGTGTCTGTGTGTGTGTGTGTGTCTGTGTGTCTGTGTGTCTGTGTGTGTGCGCCTTGCTTGAGGCCAGAATGAAGTCAAACATTAAAACTGAGCAGTCCTACACACTTTCGCCCACTGAATAACTGCTGCACTCCACACTATAACTTTATAGTCATATTCCTTTATCTTAATCCCTGCAAAGTTACTGCTACAGACACAGTACAAACATAAAGTACACACACACACACACACACACACACACACACACACACACACACACACACACACAGTATTTCACTCTTATTTAATGAATAATTTAGCGTAACAGAAAGTGAAATAAAGACGCAGGACCTAACCCTGCCATAACCATTTTTCTGTGTTGGATTATGGTTAACCCAAACACAGACTGTTCTGTATTTTCAATACACTTCAGATTGAAGTGAATAACAAGGCACCTGGTCTTTTGCTCTTACTGAAAAGATACAGCTGGCCTGATTGTCAATCAATGCACAGCTCCTTACCAATAGATTGACAGCTGGAGGCTCCAGGGAATATGTAAACACACTCACGCATGCTCCCACAAACTGCACACTTACACACTTCCCCGAGCTCTCTTTCCAACATGTAAACATGTACAAATAGGCACACACGAGCACGCATTATCACCCTTTACTTTTACTACTGTAGATATCATCTCCCCTTACACATACTGTGTTACACAATCAAAATCTTGGCATCTTCACTCCCACTCCCCATCTTTCTGTCACACACACTTCACATTCCTACTGCCAATATTAACCGCATTCTTTATTTCACTTGTAATACCTATAGGAACGATAATAAAATGTACTTGTTGTTGAATTGCGTTTCACCACATGTCCTCATTCTCGCTCGGCCATGTCTTCCTTAAATATAAAGAGCCTCTATTTGAATGGCCAAAAAAAAAAGAAGATTGCTTTCAAACAACCCCGACGCCACACAGACATTTAACATATTGAAAAACACACAGATCGCCACTTCCAATTACAAAAGAAGAAAAAAAAAAAAGTCACTCACAAGAGTTCCTTTGGCTCCCGTCCGTTGCACCAGGCGAGGTGGACATCCCAGCAGGACGCTTTTTACCCTCACAAGATAATCAGATGAGGAGGGAGGGGAAGGCAGACAGCGCGAGGATAGTACACGATCACAACAACACCTGCCCACCACGCATCCTCATGCTGTCTCTCAGGCTGCACACATGCTCCTCCATACAAAAGAGGCTCCAGAAAGGCTCACACGCACATTCTCATGCAGCTCAGCTCGCACGCACACTCACACACACACTCGGAACGGTTGAGCTTTCTCAAGATCCCGGCACCCTCGAAACACACACGTGCATGTATGTATGGATCGCCGCTGCGCCAGTGTCTAGCTCCAGTGTGAAGAGTGCTGAGGCTTACAGTGGGAGAGAGAGGAGAAGACGAGTGGAGCATACCACTGGCTGCTGCTGAGCCAGGAAGGAGGGGGACCGGAGGGGAGAAGAGAGGATGATGAGAGGGTGTTGGAGAGAGGGTGTGTGTGTGTGTGTGTGCGCATGTTTCTCTAACCCATGAACAAAATCGCCTCTGACCTTTGAATAAACAGTACATGCCTCTTCACCCAGACTGCATACACCTTCTTTGTTTATATGACTCAGTGGTTGGAGGAGCACGCTATTTTCATAAATTGGGACAAGTACCTAATAAAGTGGAAACAGAGTTCAGATGTCAAGCAACAAAATACAATAACTTTGCAAAGGTTAAGTTAGTCTTTTCTGCTTTTATCATGTACACGCAAACAGCACAAATCGCACGGTCAGAAGTGGAACACACTTGCGCCCACACCCACTCTGTCTGCCTCCACTGCCTGAGGGGGGGACATAATAATCCTCCTCATTAGCATGATGCTGTGAAGAGCATCAGTTGCACCTAGCTCCGTCTCCTTCTCTCATGTCCTTCACTAACTCCTCCCCTCTCCTTTTCCCTCTGGGATGGCCCCTCTTTTCCACTGCATGTTAAGTGCAATTGATGGGAACCACTAAAGACAGATCACTGTATCAATGTAAAAAAATCAGCGCAGTGGAGAAATAGGAAAATAGGCCGGAATAATGCAAATCTACAATCACACAACGTAGGACTTAAGAGTCAAAAAAGGGTAGCGAGTCACTCTGAAGAGAAATTAAACCCTCAAGGTTAAGGACACACACACAACAAATCCACATAATGTCAACCCTAGCCTTCATCTTTATGACACATGATAGCCCTCAATGCCTGAGGGGCCGTTGTGTAGGAAAAACAAGATCCAAACACTAGTAGCCGCAATCAATAGCATTCGGATTCAGATGCACAAGTCACACTGCGGAGAACTCAACGGAAATATCATAGCCTCCTTAATTAGCTATGGGTGATTATAACGGCTCCACAGAATGAGCTGATAGGGGTGAAAAGCTCACTGGCTGGACTTTGGCATAGACTCCTGAAACATGACATCCTGCAGTAGAAGACAAATTATTAAAAAAGATAAATGGAGCCTCAGTTCACATCAAGAGCCTGAGCTAAACACTTCAACAGTTCATCAGAAGTGACAGTTAACAGCAGCTGATTCAGAAATAACTGCACTAATCAACAATACTTAGTAATACCATGTGTTGCTTAGCTAAACTTTGTTCAGCTGCGATTCAAGAAGTAATTGTTTGATAAAAAATCTACTTGTTTTCAAACATTAAGAACACTTTATTTTCACCTCTCAGTACAAACTGCTGCTGTTTTGGCTTATTAGCATCTTAATTGAAACCTGAAGCCTCGGAAATGTTTAAAATAGCAAGAGTCCACAAACGTTACGCGTTATTAAACTGTTTTTGACTATCCTGAATATCTTGATCCTTGCAGCTGTAGTTGCATAATATATGCAAACATGGGAACTACATTAAAGAAACATTTGACTGTCCGAACCTTGCAACCTAACTACTTTGCTTGACGAACACTGAGTGTGAGAGATGACAGCATACATCCAAGTCCCTTGATCCTCAGCTCTCCTAACTATGAAAATGTTAACCAGTACATTGACGACGATGTGGGCAGCAAATGTATGATTCATCGACCATGCAATGGGACCTCAAAGCACTAGTCTCACAAAAAGATTCAAACATTTGTCTTTCTCACATCAAAACACAGGACTAGGTGAGACATACAAATGCAATTACTGCAATCACAGAGGGAATTTATATAAGATCTTTTAGACTAGACAGCAGAGGTGAAGTGTGCTTACATTATAAGAATCATTTT
This sequence comes from Bovichtus variegatus, assembly GCA_943593645.1. Taxonomy (NCBI): domain Eukaryota; kingdom Metazoa; phylum Chordata; class Actinopteri; order Perciformes; family Bovichtidae; genus Bovichtus; species Bovichtus variegatus. Next base: position 11,474,951 of record CALSCE010010855.1, on the reverse strand, counting down.
TTTAGCCGTCTGAAAATTGTATTTGCTTGCCAAGTGGTCTGAGATTAACAGTAGCATCTAGTAGCATCTTCTACCATATGGCACTGTCACAGATAGTTGGGGAAAGAAAAAAATTCAGCACACTTTACTAAAATATCCAACAGAATGTTAAAATAACCAAGTCCATCAAAATGGTTGAGTTACTCTCACATATGCAAACATTCCTCAACCATTCACATTTTCCACCTTCATCTGAAAGTGTATGAGGCTGCATTTAATGTTTGCAACTACACAACACTTGGTGGTGTGAAAACGTGTGGGAGGGCAGAGAAAATGAACATCGCTGCGTTGTAAACTTGTAACTGAATTGTGTTTACGGAGCAAAGTGCTGTGAAAATACCTACTAATGTGACTAATGTATCGACATTTTAAATGATTCCAACAATGGCTGAAGTATAGCAGCAACCACGACTGGCCAGATTTCGATGTTCACAGTAAACAGCGCACAGGGTTCCTGAACAATAGTTATTTTCTTTAAACCTCTTTGATTTAGAGAGTGATACAGTTGTAACGGGTTATTAAGATGCATTGTTTGGCAGGTAATGAGAATTTCAAGCAGTCTGCTACCAACTCAGAGGGAAGATGCATGCATGCCTACAGATACGCTGAGAAGTACATCCCACAACAGGAAAGGCAATTAAACTTGTTCTCCTCCTCTCCATCTCTTATGTTCAGGGACACTTCACCCTCTGAGCTTTTCACTCCGCCATGTCTTCCTGTGCAATCACAGCCTTTGTTAAACACGTTTTCTATTTGACACTTAACCATTTCTAAAGCTTACAAACACACTGAGGCCTCAATTGACAAAAAAAAAACTGCCTTGTGTACCGAGAGAACTGACGGATGAGAGTGAGAGCAAAGACACTAAAATACAGTTGCCTTGGATACGGACATTCTGCAATCCAGTTTTATGTAATCTATGCGGAGACATGCCAAATTCTCCAGGCCATCCATAAACTTGTCAACTCTTTTGTCCAAAAAGTCCAAGAGAAACTGTGCTGTTCTCCGTCACCGTGTTATTGGTGTCACCAATAATTGCCTGGGGAGCTCGCCAAAAATCTCAATAGGAAACTGAAAATCCAAAAATAAGAATAAAACTATTTATACATATAAAATATTAAATAATATAACTTTACCCAAGTAAGAATAGTTCAAATGTGTTTTATTGGTTCCCTACTGACTTACATTTTTAGCCAAAGGCTGATTACATTTCTATCCCATCTCGATACCTTTGGTACTGGTCAGAAGCCGTATAGGAGTCCTTCTACATCTTGAGGCCTTTACACAAAACACTCCTAAGCTAAGAGAAGGAGCGAGGTTGACCCCGTTACTCAGTGTCAGTAAATGTGAACTAAAATATGAATCAACACAAGAAGCACAAAATGAAAAGATAGAGATTTAATGGGGTAAGTCATATAGCACAAATTGTACCCATTAATTGAGCATTGGCCATTAAACAATGTTTATTTATTCAATCTAGTAGGTGTTATTGCACATTTAATAAACTGTCCAACAAATTGGAACATGAAAGCACATTTTTGGTTTGGTGAATAAGTCTGACAGTCAGAGATGTTTCAAGTTCAACAGCACTGCAAACTGAATGTTTGATGTGTCCAAGTACTGCAGAAGTGTGCAAATCTTCTCTGGTGTTATTGAATTTGTTGGCGATTTGACGAGATCCTTTGGCTACAAACGGCAACGTGACGAGGTGCACTACATGCAGCAACTGATAGTGAGCAGTTCTTAGTGACGAAGTCCTCTGCCTCACACTCGCAGACATAGGAGCTAGTTTTAGTGCTGAAATGCTTTGAAAATGACTCTCAAACCAAAAACTTGAAGTTAGGACTGCCACACCACTTTCTCCTACCTCAGCCAGTTAGGAGCTGCTTTTATCCTAAGGACGTTGTGTGAATACGGCCCTGGACCTAAACTACAGTCGCGCTGCACAGAACTGTAATCTAAACATGATCTAAACACAAATCAGGCTAATGGTCCAGCTGGAGGTCCTGGCTTTAAGTAATATAGTAACTGTAAATCAGCAGTGGCAGCTTCAAAGCCAAAGGTGAGTTTATGACCAGAAAGCCACTGCTTTTATTTTCTAGACTTCTGGGAAAATGTGGGTGCACAGAGTGATGAATGACAACTTTCTCCCCTTAATCAACTACAACTACGGTGCCCTTGAAGAAGGCACATAACCACTATTAATTGCCCATGTTGATTTGCCTATTAAGAGTAGAAACTGTTGAGTGCTCGACTACACTGGACACCCAGTGTGAATGTGCTCGTCTGTGAAACAGGGCAGAACTGCAGCGGTTTGTTAACAGGGGTGACAAAATACAAACAGTGTATAGCTTCTTTTAAATTTTCCGAATAGATTGAATTAAGGTTTTTAATATTGGATTATCATGTAATTGTAGATGTAACTGCCAGTGATGGTGGCTTTACAGCTATTTTGCGAGCCGTCTGTTGAGATACGAGTAGTTCTTCTCACCCAGTGGAACATATTGTAGTTGTCAGAATTTAACAGATTTTCCGCAATTCAATCTGAACGATATGACGTGAACAATCTAGACTAAAGTTACAAACTGTCACACAGGTCGGCCGACACATGAATACTGGCTGCAATGTGTTACTCGATGACAGCTGATGTCAGTACTCAGCTGTGTAATTCACTTATGAGATCACCACCTGCACCCCTACTCTATTTGCAGTGCCCGGGGAATGGCAGGAAATCCTGTTATTGTTACAGTAAAGTTGCCATTGCGCCACAGTGTGCTGGTAGAGAAAGTTGAGCTTCAAAGCAACTGCAGATTTAGTGCCATATATCATTGATTTTCAGAGGACATTAGTTTTAACTGACTGATGCAAGTGGTCGACACGATGATCCTCACAGGATATCTGTCCTCACTTTTTGTCATCGAGATGTCCGGCAATCTGGGAATACTTTCGTGTCAGACCACTGCTTTTCCACACCGAGTGGAGCGGATTGATGTGGTTTAACCACCTGGTGTGTCCCCCCCCATGTGCTTCTTGAGTGTTTCGGCATGACTAAACTAGAAGAGACCCTGGAGCAGAGCCGGAGGGATTACAACTCCCAGCTGCCCTGAGAATGTCAAAAGGAGCTGGGGGACATCACTGTGGAAAAGTAGGCTACATCCAGGCTGCTCAGCTTGATCTGTTGCCACCATGACCCTGACCTGGATATGCAACTTGAAAAAAGATTGATGGACTGTTACAATTCTTGTTGGCTGACAGTGTAGTGATTTTTTTCATGACAGGGGCAAAAACAGATAAAGATCTCTTCTCCTATATTTTCAAGCCGTTCATTTGTAATTGTTTGTTGCCGCTGCTTGTGTGGGCGTTGTAAGTTGTAAGAATCTAAATGTACTGAAAGGTAGGGAAAATAAACAGCTCAAATATCTTTAGTCCGCCAAACATTAACGTCACCTCTTGCCAATAGAATTAAGGATATGTAGATTAAATACCAGCAAATATGTCATCCCCCATAATTATATGGAGTCATAATTCTGGTACAAAATAGGTCATTTCTGTGTGCCTCCCCCTAGGGCCAATGACTGGGTACTGTATGAAGTGCATACTTTACGTTTTATTAGTTTTCTTCAAAAGTGGATCAGTGGCGTGAGAGATTGTGTATTTTGAAGTGAAGATAAGTGAATTAACAATGTTGTGCACCCCTTTAGCGCGATCGCTGAGAATCAAGTTTGACCAAAATCCATTCAGTTGTGTCTCATATTGCGTGCACAGTATTGTTCCCAGTGGCCTTGTGAAGGAACAGAGAAGACTGCGCTGGAGGCCAAAAAGGGAACAAAGGGAACTAACACAAACACACTGAGATACACAATATACCCATATATGTACACATTTTAATTATTTACATGAATGTATACATTGGGGAGGGTTAAGCTGGCAGCCAGGGCCCCAACAAGAGGGTACGAGAATGCCACAGGAAAGGCAATAGTACACAAGGGCCAGAGCACATGACCATGGAGGAGGGCCCCATGCGGGATGCTTGGGGGGGTCACAGTGGCTTGGAGGGGTAGCCTACCCATTCTCCATGAACAGATATATCGTGAATGGCGGAGACAACTATGGGAAAATTTCCCTTCTCCAGGGATGGTCAGACCCAGAGGATAGGGCTGCGGAAGACATCCAAGACCAGAACGACCAAAACCAAGAACACACATCTGTGAGCCGCGGTGTTAAATCCAGTCCGATGAATGAAAAAATAAACTGACAAGAATATGTAGTCACGGAAGCCATGGCAGCTTTGTGCTGTACAGTAAGCGCTATCCCGACTGTTAAAAGTTTGTCACCCCATATTGTGATACGTCATTCTTCAGCCGTTCCTTTTCTCCAGCTCCTTTTCCCTTGTTCTTGCCTCTCATCGGTATTGTCGAGTGTTTTTAAATGTTTACCCTGCAATCCGATGAAGGCCAACTCACACAAAGGTGGGAAATTGTTGCCAGGCAACTCTACACCTAAGGCACTTCTCTTTATTTTCCTTTTTTTCTTCTATTGGATCACACTTTCTTTGACATCACCACAAAATAAGAGCAGTTTTATGCTGGTTCATAGTCCCAGAGTATCTTATTGCCAGTGAAGTCAAACATTAAAAAAAAGACAGGTTGACAGGGGAAATGCCTGGAGGTTGAAAGGACTGCGAGGATTGGATCCAGGGAAAGGTGGAGGGAACAAGGGACTGAAGACAAGGACTGGGGAGACATTTAAATAAGAGATGGGGAAGTCAAGGAGAGAACCTTGATAGACTCTTTCAAAAGTCTTCAAATAAAACAAAAGATGTGAGAATTCACCTACATGCTACCATTCGGATCACATTTGGGTTACAAAATATTACTATTCCATTTAAACAGGACTGCATGTGAACACCAAAGTCCTTTCTGGAGTTTGACTTTGTGGCTAATGGGTCAGTATCTACTTTTTAAAATCACACTGTTGGGTGAGCACTCCTGTGTCTTTATGGCTTCAGTTTACATGTAAAAACATACCTTCTGGATGACTTTCATTTGATTTGTTAATCATTTGTCTTGCTACATCATTTTCTATTGTAGGGTTACTGGAACTGTCTCAACCTTTATCCTTTAATCCACTTTTAACATGATTGTACTCATACTGTAGCCTATGTACTAACCTCATGTTGTTCAACTGTATTGTATATGCTATTTAGCACAATATAGTATGTTTTATGTTTTTATTTTACATATTGTATTATTCTTATTATTACAACACCGATAAAACTAGCCTTTCAGCTAACTCGGGTACATTTACATTTGTTTGGATGTTGATTAATATACATTGTCCCTTTTCAAACAATAGTTAAAACAATAAAAACAACCACCACAGACATATCAAGGAGATTATTTTGTTTATAATATTGTTTGGTTCATTTCATAATCCAGTGAGAGTGATATAGGGCTGCAACTAACGATTATTTTCATCATCGATATATCTGCCGATTATTTCCTCCATCAAAAGTGAAAAGTGCGCTTCCCTTTCAGTCCAAGGTCACGTCTTTAAATGCCCTTTATTTCCTGCCATTTTTACATGAAAAATTACTTTAACGATTGATCGAATATCTAAATAGTTGTCAATTATTTTCATGTTCATCGACTTATCAAATAGTCGACTGCAGCTTTTAGAGGTACGTGACCAGTACATAGCAAGTTGGATGTGTATGTGTACATGTCAGCGCGTACGTGTGTGCTTGACGGAGAGTTAAAGTAGAACATAGATGTAGAAGGCAACAGATGCCGTCTTCAGATGTCAACATTTTAGCTTCTGTCATAATCTTGTCTGGCAGCTCTTATGTCAACAAGTCTCTCGTCTTGGAAGTTGGGAGGTATGAGCTGGAGGCTAGAGAGACACATTGTACAACACCTGTAACCGTTTCTACCACTCACTTCTGTCAATCTGTGGTCAGCTGGCAGACTGCGAGCAAACAACTAGAGGAAGTGATATAGAGACCCCTATACCCGTTTCCTGTAGATGTAAAAAACTAAATATATATATACACACACATACGCACACTAAGAGGAAGTGTACACATCCTCCCAAGACCCATGGTAAGCTCCACAGGTATGTTTTAACAGAGGCAAGGCATACAGCCATGCAAATAAAATAAAAACTCCTAAAACATGCAAACACACTGTTTTTTTCTTATTCTTATGTAACCACACTTGCTGACTAAGAGCACGTTTTTATTGAGAGCAATAGCCTGCAGAAGCAAACGTTGGAAAAGAAATACATCTAACACTGAACACACATTCGCATAAACACAAATGTTCAGACATAAACTGACTCACACACACACTTAGTTTTTCAAAGTTGTCACAGGCACAGTGAGCGTTTCTGGATTCCACCCGTGGGGCCATCTGTTCTTGAATTGGCCAATTCGAAGAGACATAAACTCAGGAATCATTAAGGATGCAATATGGCTCCAATGTTAATCGCAAGCCTTCGTCATTTCCATTGAAAATGAGCCACTGGGCAACGGGGAAGTGGGGACAGTTTCACAATCTGTCCAAGAAAGCAACATTTTCATTTTCAGAACAGTGGGATGGACTGAAGACCGTTTTCCCACATTAATAGAATATGAAAATGCTAAACTGCAATAATACGATTAGCCCCACTTCTACCTTCCCAGAGTTTTTCATCAAGGATCTGACATTTGATTTTGAACAGTTCAAATGCATTTCTATTAGAGTTGTGCAGCAATACAGTGTCACCTGATGAAAATACCCATTCAGTTGTGTTAAAGAATAAGGCCAACACTTATTTCTTCATCAGACACTCCTCAAGCTTGCTATAGTGCTATAACTTGGGCCATTATTTGAAGCACTACTGGCAGACTGACATTTTAAAATGATGGATTTGAGCCCATTTCATTAGCATTGTACGCCTGGAAAATAAGCTACGGAAAAAGTTTGGAATTCCTACTTCTTAAGGTGGAGTCCTTTAACCAGAAACAACTTCAGGGATGTCACACAAGTGTAGAATAAAACTTGAATGATGTTGTCCTATGTGCAAGTGTCTTCTTGGCCTCGTGGTTTGCCAAGTGCACACGCCTGCGTTCAAGTTTTTCACATGTTAGTTTCTCCCACTCAGCACCTCTCTACACAAGCCTGCTGCTGCGTCCCTGCAAAAAGACATCCCAAAATCAATCCGACCCATCCAATTTCCTCCTCTCATGTTTTTAAAGTGCAGTGACCTCCCATCTCTCTGTTCTGCTACTACAACGGCTGTAGGCAATGACTGACCTGTGCCACTACCCTTGTTATCACTTTGAATTTTCCCCATTTCATGCCACAGGGAGACTTTTTGATAGACTACATTAGACCATAAAAAGCCTTTTAGATTTTGCTCCCCCCTCATGTGGCCTCCCTGCCATGGTTAATGGCTTCTCCCATAGTAAAGACTTCTATTTTGGTGGGAATAATGTTAGATGGCATAGTGCTGCCCCCACTGGGATAATAATTATACTAACATACAATATACAAATTTGATCAAATCAGAGTGAAACCAGTTTATGGAAATACTTGGTTGACCCTGACAGTATATGCAATGCAGGTGTTACAATACAAGTATCATAAGCACATTTACTATTATCAAAAGAAAAACTATTTTGTTTTTCCAGGGGTCAACAATATATCATAAAGAAAATTGTCCGGATAACTCAGCTTAGAAAGGTCATTTTCATCAGAGCGGCAACTTAGCCCAGTGCCTTATCCGACAGTGATACGTAATACAGATCACAACACAAAGTGCTATCTATAGTTTCCCTGATATAGTGACCCTTTATTTCAAGGATATACAGAGCGTAATGAAAAATGCGACTCTATAAATGTGAGAAAATTAGAATAGCTCATGTAAAATGCATGAGCTCGATTTCTTCTTTGTCCCGACCGCTGATAAAACCCGAATAGGCAAATTAAATCAATATCACAATCCAAACAATGTTGTGTGGTACCATAAAAGTTGCTCTTTAACACAGTTCCCAGGTCTCCTCAAGAAATAACGAGACGAGGAAAAGGGGATTTGGTAATTACTGTCATTGCACAGTTCAATGCACTGTGGGAAAATGAGCCCTCGAGGTTGACTGCAAATTTTAAGGTTTCCACTGAAACACTGAATGTGAGGATTATCTCACTTAATTGCTCCACTTGTTCTACCTGATGCTTCTGTGATGCAACCCAAACAATAGTGTGACCTCCAGCACACTTCTAATAAGGACACTTTTTGACACGTTCTCTCAGTCTGTTCTTGGCTCTGTCCTTCTTTTCATACATACAGCCACTGAATACGTTTAATTAGAAGTTAATGTCATCAGTTCTGGATGACTTGTACTGAAAGCCCTGGACTAATGGCACGGAATTGGTAGGAAAGGTATTGTATTTTTGCTTTACCTATTAGGTTCTAGTACTATCCCTCTGGGACCCCTACAAAACAGAGAACAATCTGTGTGTGTGTGTGCGTGCACATGTGTATGTGTGTGTGCGTGCGTGTGTGTGTGTGTGTGTGTACGCTGCCCGCAGTCAGTGACAGAGCCGGTGAGTGAATGAGCTGCTCTGTCACAGCTTTTTATATTATAATTTTTATATTTATATTATATAAAGCACATTTTGCTCCATCTAAAATATAGTATTTTATGCAAAATACTGTCTTTCAATATAGGAGGAAATGTCACATTGATTGAAACATTTTTTATTTTAATGTTTAAACAAGTCACAAATTCTACATAATAAATCCCCCAATTTCATAAAACCAAAACAGACTGCAGAGGCATTTGCTCAAAACAAAATTCAATATTCAATGAATTCAAACATTTTACCCTGAAATTGTTAAATGAGAATGTGATGAGAACATCACTTCACAGAAGACGCCGACAGCAACAGAGACAATTGTGGGAAGATTTGGCATGAATACAAAACAGAGCGAGTGGCTTTCTCTGCTGTTGTCTTCAAATGCAGCATTGTCATAAAGGCAAAGTTGCCAGTAGCTCAGTCAAAAAGAGGATCAGATAATGACTGGCTTTCTGGCCTCGTGCAACTTCACCACATTGTGGGTACACAGCTGTTCATTTTCTTTAACCAATATTTTCATATTCATTCATTCTGTATTCTAGAGAATCAATGTAGGAGCATTGAGACAAGCGGTGCACGAATGTAAGCTCTTCCAGAAAGCATGGCTGGTAATATACACGTATCTAAAATACAGATATTCTCCCCTCAGTGTTATGAAACGTTACTTTTAATCTGAAGTGTAAATTCATTTAATCTGGAGCAGCTATCTAGAATGGTCTTGTGTGGACACCGGACCCTGATGTGTTTAGTTCTATGCACAGTGTGAGATTAGTCAGCAGTTTGCAGGTGTAGATGTAAGCATACATTAACTCCTAAACTGGAAAATATGTTTCCTTTTTCTGAAATGAGAAATGACAGTGAGTGAAATCCCACCAATCTGTTCCATTTCTGCCTCCCCACTTGGGCTGCTTGACTTGACAGAAGCACATGTCAAACGTATGACATTGATTATGTTCGTGGCATGTGATGAGACACTCAGTAAAGCGTCAGATCTGGTGTCAATCACATGTTGCTGGTTAGACGCTTTGCCCACACCAAGAAGCTACGTGCCTCCACCACACACAATGACAGGTGCACTTCATTTCCTCCGGACACTTTGATAGTCGATCCAATTTGATCTAATAGCGTTTTATTGCTATATGCTAATAAAATATAATGAGGTTGTGTTTCTCTCTTTTCTGAAATCTGTTCATCATAAGCCATATTTAGACTGAATGCTTTTTATTTCACTTGTTAAAAGAAAGAAATGGTAAGCACTTTGAGACATAGGGTTGATGTTAAGACTGGCCTGAAAATGACTTGTCAATTCAAAGGCCGTCAATGGAAAGTTAGTAAAATATCATACACGTTAATATCACGCTTCTCTTTAGGGAGGCACTTAACCTCTAAACTCCCTCAACAGCAGCCAGCAGGAGAAAACTGCCCTGAACAGCAATTGAGGATTTGTCTAACTGTGTAAGTATGAATGATTTGACAAAGAACACATGATTAGGCAAACTGTCTGGAAGAAAAATGAGGATAAATGTATGAAGACAGTTGGCAAAGTCAAAATGTAAGCAGAAAAACGGGAGCAAGGAAATGGGGGGGGGGGGGGGGGCAGGATGTTGGAGGAATAGAATCAGATCCACATATTTGTGTCTTTGGCTTATTGAAGCATTACACCCACAGGCAGCATTTCCCCCAATCACTCCTCCTACTGCTGCAGAAATCTCAGGGGGAAGTCAAGTCTTTCCTACTACCATCTCCATAGACTGTGTGAAGAGAGGCTGTCAATCAGATGGGATAAAGTCAGTTTTCAAAGCAGGAGAGATTAGGATAAAGCAGCGTGCGTCTTTGCCCGTGCACAAACGCGTGTATCTGTGCGTGCTCTTTTATGAGGAGAGGAGAGAACGTTGTTATTCAACAGACTCCAGCTGGGTGTGTAAGCAATATGACGAAGCAAAAAAGAGAAAACGGAGAGAAAAATTGTCCCTCGGGCTCTCTTTTGCGAGCAGACTCCATCTTTTCTTCAGCCAGAAAGGGACTGTCACAGTGTATTCCACTGAGAAAGCCCTGCATGTCTCACGCAATGCACCACACATAAATACCGTGTGTGCTGAGAAACAAGGGAAGAGGGAGTTTGAGGATACATAACCACATGTAGCGCGACTGTTGTGCCTCCATATTGTGACGTACAGGTCAGGGGAAATACAGAGACATGCTGATACTTCCATCTGGGTGCAATGTTTTTTTCTTTTTACTTAAAAAAAAAAAATAATTATAATCTGATCCCATTTAAATCTTTCTCCATTTACCGTTTATGAGTTAGACATGCTCCCTCTAATCATACCAAGCGGGATTCTGACACTCGCACATCTCCCGCAGTGAAAGAAGGTTTATTCAATCCATGATTCACCAGTCACTCTTCAGAGGTAAATTGTTATGTGATATTTTAATTGGTACAATGCAATATCAGTATTGGATATAATAACAGAGTTACGTTCCTGCAGGGAAAATGCTACATGATTATATTCTCATGTTCTAAATGTGTCTAATAATATTTCATGTCAAGCTTTATTCCCATCACCACTCATATTTTTCATTAAGGAATCAGTTTCCCCATCTTTATTAAACTAAATAAATGATATTTAGACTGGATTTCTCGGTCTTAACTCATTGCAAGTTTCAGCTAAAGTCCAAAAATTGAAATGTTTACGTCAATTTATTAATTATATACATTTTCATTTCATTGTACATTTGTGACACTACCGGTATGAACTAGCACATGAGCCTTAAGTGGTAATTATCATTTTTCTAGGTGAATTTAGCAATAATTCTGAAGTCTAAGCCACCTGTCAGCAGGGCAGTAAAGTGAGACAGTCGGCCTGACAAACCCCTGTTCACTCTAATCTTATCTCTTAAATTGAAAGTAAAAGCTCAACTTTCATTACAACCACCAGGTCGTATTGGGTGAAGATGATGTTGGATCACAGGATTTAAATGGATCAATGTCTCCATCTAGTGGTTTGATGTTGTAGCAGGAGGGGGTCAGTGTGACGTTTCAGCAGCGAAGCTTTTACAAGTTCAAAGACTCTACCCTCAATTGTTCATACAGGGGTTCATCTTGTCCAACATGGAATACAAATCTTTTCTGCACTCATAGAAGTGGTGACACTAAAACATACAGATGAAACGCTGTGTGTGTTTCATGTGGGCCTATTCAGCATCAATTTGGAGACAAATGGTTTGTTTTTACATTTAGATTGTGCCTTAAAATGAAAAAAAATGAAAACACGGATGCCTAACTCCCTGATCTATTTTAAAAAAGGAACAACAAAAAACTAAAATCTAAAGACAGGATAAGTACAGAAAATGTACAGGAGGCAGCGGGTCCACCATCTTGCCCTTCGTCCTGCAGATAGTTGTTCGATCGCGGGCGTCTTTATATCTATTATAAGAAAATTCACACCACTCAATCACGAGCTCATAGGAATCACATTCTCTAGAATCAAGAAATGAACAGCAAACTAAAAATGAAGTTAAATAATATGTTTGTTAAGATTTATCTGTAAGTCCACAAAAAACATTCAGATTTGTCAAAGGTCGGCTAAAAGGTTGGGAGTTTATGACCACCAGTGTTGCTATGTCTTTATAAGCGTGTTTATAAGACTCGTGAATGTTAAAAGCAATTTCTCTCTGAGGTAACAACTGTACCAGCAGAGGGGGACTCTTTCCCTCTCTATAGGCCACATTGTCAAGCACATCCAGCTCAGTATCAGGAAACACTTCCACTTCGTGCCACTCCCCCTCAACACATGCACAGCTTCAGACATGTTGTTGCCATGAGAAAGCATTGCACACAGCACTTTGACTGTTAACTGGCCAACCAGCTCGACCAATCAAGCTCTTTGAATTCTGTTCACAGTCTGGTCAGCAGGCTGAAGAGCCACCGCCACGTACCGGACAACCAGGACTTGGCTCTGACTATGTGCTAGTAGCTTAGTAAAAACTGTTCTCTTCAATCACACCATCAGCTCAGCTCCGCTCTCTCATGCTTCCATATATAATACAGCTCTATTATTCAGAATGATCATGCGTCAGTAATGATCTGATGGGTGCAGTGGTTTGGCCCAGGGTAATAAAAACAAGTAATCCTTCTTCTGTTTTATGAAGCCAGTTTCTGTGTGAGCACTGCTCTGATACATATTCACTATTCGCCATCACTACTACTATCATCTGGATGTCTAATGTGACATTAGCCGTAAACAAATAAAAATCTGAATTTGGAAAGGTTTAAAAGCATATATATTTTTTTAAGTTAAAGTGTGGTGCTCTGCAACGTTTTAAATCCAGAACAGTGTTTCCCCTGTTTAACAGTTTCATCCTGGCTAAAAATAGAGTCCATTCGAAATTCTTCATTTATAGAATTAAACATTTACCACTGGCATGTTGGTTTAGTCATGCATAAGACATAAAACAAGGACAGGATGCTGCAACGAGCGAACAGATAAACTAGCTGAATAAAGCCTTCCACCCTCTCCACGCCTCTGAGAGGGATGTAACCTACAGTACATCTGAAATGTAGATTACTACTACGGTCTGTTTCACTGACCTAGAAATATCCTCCTGACTCAGTGAACTCAGATCCAAAGTGAAGCATACTCCATATCTGTCGGAGAGGACTTGTGGTTTGGTGTTCATTCTGGGGAATGTGGGGCAGGTATACCCACTCATCTGCAATTACTCACGCTTTGAAACGAAAACTTTTCCACAGTCATAGTGAAGATGCCCATTGTATGAGACATGTTCACATATGACTTCATGGTGTGACGTCTGAACTGCTCCCTCTGCGCCGCTGTCAGAAGTCCCTGCTCTCTGCACAATGCGTAAAGAGTTGCAGTGAGACGGAGGTGTTGTTTTTTCACCTTTGCTTCTAATAAATTCAAAGAAAGAATGTTTCTCAGGTTTAAATTATTCATCACGAGAAGGAGCAATCTAAATTCCAGTTGAGGCTACGAATTCAGTGACGCGTTAATGTTAGAAGTTGACTGTTAATACATTTTGTGAAGTTCTGCGTGTCAAAAAGTTCAACCGCTTCACAAAGTAGAATTTTAATTCAGTTTCCTAGTCATACATCACGCATTAATTAAATAGCATGGCTCAACAAGTCAGCCATGATAATTTCCCATGGCAGCGCTTGCTTGGTAAACACTGACTCACAGCAAGGACTGAGGTTTGATTCCTAGTGGATTGGAAGACTCCAACCGAAGTTAGGTGTAAATGGGTGAAGGAGAAGGTTTGCACAATTGCTGCCAATTTATGTAACCTTACATGTAAAAGTTGAGAGAAAACTAGGAAGTTTTTGCAAATCTGTGATCATTGTCACACTGAATTTTCCCCTGCCAGCTGGAGACACTGCTCATTAAATAACATCTCCTAAGTAGGAAAAAGCTGGCAATTTAGAAACATCTGAAATCCTTTATTTGTCCCACAGCAGGTAGTAAAGTAAATAAGTAGGCTAACATATTAAATAAAAGAGGTAAAAACACTTGGAATAAAATTAAGCAAAGTGACTGTTAATGTTTTTTTAGGCAAAAATATTCCACATCTCCACGGTCACCTTGCTCTATAGTGAACGTAATATTAAACAGGAAGAAAATGGATTACTGGTGACTTGAAGTTATTCATTGTGTGAGTTTACAATGATTTGTGTTTCTGTGTTAGCTCTGTGATGGACTGACCTATCAAGAATGTTTCCTGCCTTTGTGCCCAACGCATATCTGCAAGGATGGAGTGCAGGCTCCAGTGAGTCTGAGGAGAATCACAGGCAGGGAACATGCTTTTCCATCTTTTTACAGAATGTGGCGAAGCATTAGATAAGAGGCATGAATAGTTCATTATCTTACAGATTGTGCACGACTTCGCATCTTAGACCATTGATACAAGAAATTGCAATTATATATAAACTAGTGTAGAGGCAGCAGCTATAAAACTCTGGTTGGCTAGCGCACTCCAACGAGTATAATCTTATATTTCATATTCCTTGGTCTATTCAGCCATAAATTTTGTTTTTCTTTCCATCATCAGGATCATGGCACATATCCCAGCATGCACTGGGGGATAGCAAACACATACAGGTCACCAGTTCATTGCAGGGCTCAAAAAAGTCAGTTAAGTATAAACATTTTCTAAACATACAGCAGTCAATCAACCTCTTGCCTTATATTTCTTTCATTCATTCTTTCATTGTCATTGAATTAGCAAAGCCTTTTCACTATAATGTGTAGCTGTGATATGCCAAACAACAGTGGACCCTAGGGGAGACTTGCTTTGGGACTTCATCACAATGTGAAAAGATTAATATGCTGCCTTGTGCTTTATTGAAGTCCACATTGCGTTTCACATTCCCCTATGGGCAGCCGTGTTGGCAGCTGTCATAGTCAACAGGAAGTGTGCCAGTTTGGACCCGAGCCAACACAACACATCAGACCGACAGGCCCAGCGCAGCAGTTACTGTCCCTCTCTCCAAACACAAGGTGACCCATTTCTTATGTATGTACAGTACATCCGCAAGACACCTGGTGGTGCACATATGGAATATAGACTTGCTTGGCTAGGACTTGATAATTGATTTTTCATGGGTAAATAATTTGTCTATCCAGTAGTATAATACATTTGCTTTGAGTGCATAATCACGAATTTCAGGATTTTCCAGAGAGCTGGTAATGCTTCAACTGAATTGTGCTTTACATTATCTCTATTGTTGAAAACAAAAGATAAAGATAGTGAAGCTCTTTCTTTGGGCACACAGAACAGGTATTTTGTTTATTTAACTGCGGTCAACTCAGGCGTCACAAGGATCGGCAGCAGTACCTACAGTAATAGTAACTATCTATCTATAAGTATCCATCCAGCATTCCTTTCAGTTCATTATTATAAATGTCAATACTTTTTATTACTGCACAGTGTTAAGCACGGCGAAGCAGTTCTATTCCTAACATTTTCATGTACATTCTTAAAAATTATTATTTTTTTTTTTTTTTAAATGGACAGAAACGGACTTCCTTAGATGCACAGTGAATCCTGTTTTGTCAATTTCCATTTATTTATTTATTTTTTATTGATAAAGCAATCCCCTGGCCACTAAGTTACAAAACCTCGTCTGTACCTGTTTCAATGCACTTCATACTTTCATATTCCTCAGGAAATAAAGACAGTGACACAACTGGGAGCGAGCAGATCCTTTGTGTTTCCATATGCCGTTATATGATATTAATGCTAAAGATGACAAGACGCACTTGAGCAAAATACAAGGTCAAAAGGATGCCACACTCCCACTGATCCCTCTGATAAAATATAACCATTTAGTGCTTGGTCATAGCAGCACAGAGGTCAACTCTATGACCTCTATTCACTCTACCTCTATGTGAATGTTGACAAATGCACACCGACCAATTTGAACCCATCTCAACAGTGCTGACCGTCAATAAAAAGGTGAAGAAGTAAAACAGCCCAAAATGGAGGAAGCATTCCTGTAAAGCTGTGTTGTACCGTATAATTTAGATCAGAAGTAAGAAAGGACAAGATACAATATACTTCTTTGAATTAGTTGTGTAAGCTTGTTGTCTGGTAAGCAAACACGACTTCACACATCTCTAAAAATTATTTTCTCCGTTTTTTTTCCTTTTTGTTCTGACTATTCTGTCTTCCTTCAATCAAAATATGACTGTCGTTGTTCTGACCAACATACAACCCACTTAAAAACATAAAACCAGGTGTGCAAGCATAACGAAATTGCATTAATGCTTATTAGTCATTGATATAAAGCATGTTTTACAGGAGTGTGGAGGCCATGTGCTGCCTCTATCACCCCTTTGTAATTCCTGCTCAATTTCTCCCTGATGCTCATCCAGTGATGAATATTTCTGCCTCTCTGTGTCCTAAGGCGAGGTGGCGTAGAAAGCACTGAATAAGCTTTAATGTGTATCCAGACACAGCTTGTCAGCTTTGAACTTTACTTGTCTGACCATTTTTTCTATGCTCATCAAACAGCGATGGAGAACTCTTATCCCAAATTGATTCTGCGCGGCAAAGATCTTTGAGGAAGGACGTAGACAACAAAGCGAGGACTGACAGCAGACTTGATAAGTACTTAGGGCATGTGAAAAGAGGCAAGAGGGGGGTGATGGATAAAATGGGGGAGATATGACAGTGATGTCTTGTTTGGCTGCAGGGCAGAGGTTCTCATCATAGATTTTCTCATGTGTCTTTGCACTTTACCCAGTGTCAAGGCAGTGCTCATGCAGAGGTTTGAGAGCTGAGGCTGAAAAGGTCTCAGGTTTCATCCTGACATCAACTAATGTGATATGACCGGGTCCCTGGGCAACACACTGACCCGTTACCTGCTGTTCTCACACGCTGAAGCCACAGCGTCAGCAAAGTGGCTCAAAATGTGAATGTGAAATTTGAAAGTTTCTTCATTTGTCAAGTGTGAGATTTCGCAACAGATTCATATCAGATAATTTATGGACAAATGTTAAATTTCGGTTTTTGACTCTTCAGAACTGTCGAGGCCTATGTTCATCTGATCTTATAGTGCCAGTATTTGTCTGCATGAGTAGGTAGTGATATATGCTTGCGGTCCTTGAAATAGCAGTGAAAGTGTGGATTTTCTAAAACACACAAAGACGGAGCTAAAAAAAAACGCTGCCGCTGTCTCTATATTTTAGAAATGAGCTATTTTGGCGGCGATTATTTTGTTCCACATTTCAAACTGCTATTCCAGCTTTAACTAATGTGCTTCTATGGATTTCTGTTTGTCAATAAACCTCTTTCGAAAAGCAGTTTAAAGGGATTTCTGTCTGGAGATGGAATGAAATAATACTGGTGCAAAACACCCACCAACACAGAGAATAATGCATCATCTGAACTATTAAAAAGGAAACATCGTTTCACTTCCAAAAACCATACACTGTTGGCTGGTGAGCCGCCTGCATTATAGGCAGATATTAGACACTCATCGTGATTATTTATTGCATGCTAGCTAATGGGCAGTCTCTTGCTCACGCGATGAGTTTAGGTATATAGGTCACAGGTTTAAAATCGGGATATGGAAACGCACATGCATGCAAACTCATTAACATATTCCGTTTAGCAGGATTTAACAAATATCAGAGCCTATGGCTGGGCCCCAGATTGTTACATAAGTCAGTGATGACATGGGATCTGTCAATGTTTCAGTGATGCCACTTTATGTAACCAGGCTAACTGCAGGTTGATTGTATGCATATGAGCGGAATAGTCACATTTTTTGCATTAATGACTATGCCGGTGACCAATATTTTTCTAACGTGTGCTATGTTAAAAACCTAAACGTGGACCATTTTTTTCCAAGCCAAAGACCACACTAAAATACGAGCCACTGTTTTTGGATTGCTTAGCGCTAAATGGGAACAATACATCAGGATAGGCGTTGGAGTATTGCAGCAGGTGTAGCACAGAACACATCAGATCTTAAAACTCACTGTTCTCCTCAGTCTGTGAGACATGACAGCTCTGCGGGGTAAAGAAGCAATTAACAAGGAAAATTATTATTCTGATTGAAGCAGGAGAGAGGCAGAGAGGAAGAGCGCGTCAGAGTGGGAGAGATAGCAGGAAGAAAAACTTCTGACAACGACTTTGTGACACACACACACACACACACACACACTAGTGACTGATTTCCCCCCAGAGCCTCCGGGACTGGACCATGGCTGCCTTTAGAGATAAACCACCCTGGTATCTCCTGGAGATTTCACTTTCTTACAAGTTTCACGAAAGCTACTGCATGCGGTTTTTGAAGTCAGCATAAAAGTGAGCCTTACTCTTGCTTGGATGTTTAAATCTATCTTTGTAGTTCACACAGTTCATTCTTACCTTCTCCAACAACCAGATTGCTGCTTTTCTAAAAAAGTTTTAGCAAAGCTTTCCAATTACCGCGCATGTGTAGATTTCAAATGTATTGCATGTGGACAAAAAGTATGTAGGGAAAACCACTAAATATGGATTGATTGGCCTTCCTCCTTCATTTCTCAGCCTTGTACGTAGCGCTGGTTAGCTGACAGTCTCCAACCTGGTGTTGTGACAGCCCATTTATTCTGGTGGCACACAGGTATTTTTCAGATAGTGAACGTATGCGACACATTTTCCTCTGCACACCTGGGTGAGGGAACGTGTCTCCTAATAGACAGCATCAGCAAAAAAGTGTTTGTGACGTTTGTGTGCTTGTGTGTGTAGCTGTGTGTGGAAATGATATTGCAGCCACATTTATCACTCACACAGATATTGCTATGGAATATACTGCAACTGGAAATAAAAGTTACAATTAAATCGGTGGGCCTTCACAGGTGGCAATGTGGTAACAGTGCTAAACAGAATTATAAAATATGACATATTTGTCATTTATTGGGTTTTAACCTTAATAAAGTCACTTCAATGTAATATTCTAGGCATCAAATCAAGTTTATGAGTGTAATGTAATGTTTTGGGCAATAATAATCCTGTCCTTTGAATTTTTCTATCCTTGGCAACCAATTGTGTTGTGTATGAATTATAAAGGACATTTACAGGATGGTCACCCTGTGTTGAAGTGAAACATCGCATCATCACATTTTTATTATTTGTTTTTAAATCATAAAACAGAAAGATTTTCTCCCGCTACAGTGTCATTTGGGATGTACAAGGTGCAGGATGGACCTACATACACCTCTGCTGGCCATGTCCTCATTATGTCCGCCAGGCCATTTGGCCCCATCTGGTCTGTTTTCTCTCTTCACTTGAGGACATCCACATGGTCCATGACTCCAGCCCTCTGCCATTTGATCCTCAGTGTCCTAATAATAAAGACAAGGCATTACACAACTCTGCCTAATAATAATAATAATGATAATATCCACCCCCTCTTGCTCAATTTCAAAGTAACAGTCATGTTTTTCCTTACATAGTCAGACGAAACATGTTTTTAATGCTTGTAAACAGAATAAATTAGAGTTATAATTACATAAAGTGGTATTTGCTGAAATGGCACAGAACATAATTTAATCAGCTCCCTAGCTTATCGTTATGTTGCATTTATGGTTGCTTTTGGTGGCATTCAGCTTGGATGCCATAATCTCCCTCGAGCAGTGCATGTAACATACTTTGAACTATGCACTGTTCACTGAGCTGTGCAGAATGGGTACAGCGGGGCAGATGTGAACGTGTCCAAACAAGCCCCAGATGAGGCAAGAAAAAGAAATGATGAGACAGGAGTGCTGGAAACCTATAGACCTTGTACGGAACAGGCAGGGTTAGGATGAATATGTCTGCAGCTCAGAACTATAATGACCTTGAGATTCTCGCAGACATGATCCACTGTAGCCTTCTGTATGATCAGTTGGCCCGAAGGCAATAAAGGCATCCTGACATCTCTTGAAACTCCATAGAAGCAGACAATTAAGGGTCTTATTTATGCCTTCTAAGATGGCAAACTTCATTTAATAGGGGAAAATTGATAAGATGCCGTGCTTAATTTTTCTAATCTTTCATGGATGTCTTACGTTCTGCTCAAATTAATTAATTTAAGTGAGCCTGTGTAACTTTAATTTAAAAAGGAACAACATTAGCATTACTTATCATACTAATGAAGAGGTGAATTTATAAGCAATAAATGTGCCCATCTTCAGTTCAACACACTCTGTACGTCCAGTGGCTAAAGTTAGCTAATGGAAGTTTGAGTATATTCAATGTGTTGTTTTCCTGTAACTGAATAACCTTAGGCCTGTAAACAACAAGCTAGTTAGCTCGTTAGCCAGCCAGTTAGTTAGACAGACAACTATTGTACGTAAAAAGCATGATTCTTCCAGAAATACATATAAAACACCGAAAAGAACATATATTGTTAATATGTCTTCCTCTATTTAGTAAATGTTCGGTCTCAAAAATGGTGTTCTTTTATTTATTCTTATTTATTGCTACAGCTACTTCCGTGGCTATCGCATGCAAATGTGCAGGTTACGTGTGCACAGGTGAGGTGTAAATGTTTATTAATGAATTAATAACTGCTACAGTACTAACAAAGGTTTACATTTTTGCTAGGAAGCTAAAATGGCTACCACTGCACCCAGCAGGATGACTGATCACGGAACAAACTGATCTCAAAACTTGAAAGAAAAATATAGACACATGCCAAAGGACAGACAGTTGAGCTCAACAAGTGTGTGTTATGTAACAAAGAAGATGACAGACACCTAACTCACCGCAAGGGTTGCAATGACAGCAAATGTCCATTTGATTAGTTACGACACAATTTCTCCTATGCTCATGTTATTACTAATCTGTCCAAGCCAATTACGTAGAGACTAGTGGAACCTTGAAATTAGGTGCCGTTTAAGTATCATGCTTTTTGGAAAATGCTTACATGTATTTCTACTCCAACATGTGTAAGACTAAAGTATACTTCTTGTGAACTTGGAAACCCTTTTGAGGCCTTTAAGAAAACTGTGGCTCCTGCCTGATGGAAACCTCTGTAAATGATCACCTGACCACCAATGTCTCAGTGTCATGCAAAAAGGCTTTCTTTGAACATCGCTTGAC
>CALSCE010010855.1:11433369-11453303 GCA_943593645.1 Bovichtus variegatus | reverse complement strand
ACACACACACACACACACACACACACACACACACACACACACACTTTGTTGACCGTAATGACACAGAACTATGACTGGTATTTAAATCTGACATTCTCACATCGGGACAGCTCAGGCTTCCAACTCTTTATGGAGACATTATGAATTAAACATTATTAAAATTTACTTCTGGATGAATTTAAATGACTTTTTACACCACCGAACTGGGGACAATCACCTACAGGAGTCTCATAGCTTTAGTTTATGTAGTGAAAAGTATTAGAAGAGTATGAGACGGGGAATCAGAGAGATGCGTTAGACACCGTTCACATACTATAGAGCCAAGAAAAATCTCATGATGTATATGAAATCTACACCAACATAATTGTTCCCATATGCCAACCTCATTAGTATAGTGGAGTAGGGCTAAACACAAACTACTATACTATTGTTCTGCTATTAAGAAATGTTGAGCAGGTTGTTGGGTCACATGTTTAGGTTGAAAATGCCAATTTCCTCTGCAATAACTGGTTTGTTTTTGCGACTTTTGGGCAGCAGAAAGACGTTGTAGACAACATTGACACATCATCACCTTTAAAGTTGATACAGCAAACTTGTCTGTGTCTGTCTGCTGTTTGGTGCTGAGCAGGTAGTGCACAATGTTTTAAGAGATTTGTAACAGCTGCCTGACTTTTAACTCTGCTGGATACAGGAACTGGATATCAACAATGACCAAGCGAGATGACAAAAGCAAAAACTTGAGAAGTTATTCATTTTAGCTCATCATTGGTCTTCAGTTTTGGCCAACCACACAAGTAGACAGGTTAAGAGCAAGTTCCATTTAACCCTTTAGGAAAATTAAAAAGGGTCCTTGTCATCTAGGTCATGGAATATATATTGCCACTCATCTCAAAAGGTTTCATTAGCTCTGATGAAAAGTAAGATCAAACCTCACAGATGAGGAGAAATTCAATTTCTAACTACACAGCAAATCCAGTTGCTTCGGGTTTACTGGATTTTATGGGGGATGATGGGGGAATTATTAGTGAAAATTTGTCATGCCCACCCCTCTCAGCAGCATGTCCAGTATGGCTTTGAGGCACATAATCCCCAACTGAAGCTTTCCCCGGAATTGTGAATGAAGCTCAGGTAGTGAGTGCAGATCGGTAACATTATAGAACCAATACTGTGCATCTTTTAAGTATTGTTCCTAGTATTACTATATGGAAAGCTGAAACAAGATATACTGCACTAGAGCGGCAACGATTAGTTGACTATTCAATAGTCGTTACACTGAAAAATTAACTATTTTGATAATTGAATAATCGTTAAAAGTACATTTTCATGCAAAAATGGCAGAAATAGCTGTTTTCAGACTGAAATAAAGAATTGTCTTTTCTCTGTTGTATATCATATTCATAGAGCATATAAAAATATCTTTGGACTGACATAACAAGACATCACCATGAACTTTAAGAAACGGGGATGGACATTTTTTGCTATTTTCTGACACTTTATGGACCAAAGGATTAATTGAGAAAATAAATCGGCAGATTTAAATCGATAATGTCAGTAATGCCTGTGTGCGTTCTACACTACGAACATGGTGTCACAGGAGAGTGTGCGTGAGGCTGAGGCTGACAACAGGCATCAATATTGAGGAGTCTCATGATAGTAATCAGTTACAGTCAACCAGCCCTGTGCTGTAGCAGTGATGTCACCTTGGTATTCCATGCACATGTATGCAGCAGACTATGAATGCACAAGGACTAACACATCTCATAAGAATCCCAAACAGCCAGCGATGTCACCAGAGTACTTTTGGCCATCTGCAAAGCCTGTTGGCGAGAGTGTTTACGGGTGTGTGTCCAGAGCTGACTAATCTTGGCCGGCATTGTAAATGCCCTGCTGGAATCATCCATCCATCACTCTGTCTTTGTCCTCCACAGACACAAACAAACGCACACACACACACACACACGACTCCCCAACTCCAATTCATCATCCTGAGTCAAGCGTTCAACTTGCCAAGTGTCCCCTTTGCCCCTCTGTGGTATTTTACTTCCGCAAGCTCCCACCTGAGGCCGAGTTCCACACATGCACACACACACGCACGCACAAGATACATCTATAATACATAAAGGAAGCAAAGTGAGCAGGGACGAAGGGGATTAACCTCCCTTTACTGACACAGATGAAACACTTTTCCTTAGTTAAAAATGTATACACTGGCGCAAACAGGGAATTATCCGCCTTGTGCGGTGCGAGGGTCTAAGGACAGAGGGTGTCGTATCCTGTACAGTCTGTAAAGCCCACTGAGACAAATGTATAATTTGTGATATTGGACTATATAAATAAACTTGATCCGCCGACTGTGTACCTTGCTCAATCTATACAAATGAACCTGCATGGGATGACTGGACTTCTATTACACAAGTTAAAACATGTGCATATACAGTATGTACATATAGCCTACATAGTTATACTTGAGTGAGTGTGGTTTCCCAATCCAAAATAGTTTACTTAAATATCCTGTCTACATCCTCCTGATGCATGCCGTTTAAAAATTGTATGGAAATGCAAATATGGAAATTAACGCGATATTGGAAACTGGAAGGAAATCCTTGCCCCTTGCCGATGATCGTCAGTGAAAACACTTTTTAACCATAAGACTTATCTTATTTTCGTCTATACAAAGTTTACATTGGATGGTAAAAAGGAAAAGAGCCTGAGCAATAATCATCCATCACAGTTCATACACATATACACTTGTATTCACACTGTGTGCAATATATACAAGTCTCCACTTGGTCTGACTTGCATGTCTGGGAGGAAACCACAACAAATCCATATGAAGACAAACTCCATGCAAAAAGGACTGCAGCTGGGAATTGGACTTTGGACTTATTTGCTGTGAGCAAAGCATCACCACCTCCATAAACTGTAATCCTAACTCATTTATTTGAAGCCAGTCAAGAGGGACCGGGATCTTCATTTGTCATTCTACATTCCTAAAGAAGTTAGGATTTCAGCAGAGGCCCAGACAAATATTTACATTATGTAAGACTGCTTTTCGTAGCTACATTAAGACTTTGATCATTAGATAATCTAAGAGAGGGTATGAAGTGTGTCTAAATGCATTTGTAAAAGCAGTAGTGGGCTTACATTTTGGGGTAGAGCTTTATAGCTTTTTCTAAAAAGCTTGAAATCTAATAGAATATTACTAAAAGGCCAAGGAGATAAAGCAATTACTGTCTGGCGAGCCGCCTAAGACCTCAACATTCCATGAAGTCACATTTGTCCTTCGGCGACTGAACGCGTGTCCTCTGCTGGGATTTGCAGCCCATCACCACGTTATGTAACTATCTTTGGGGACGGTTCCTTCCAGCACAATTTACAAACGCACTTGTATACTGAGAGTATGAACAGGGAAAGAGGAACATGCTGTTCTTTGCTTTGTCCATCTCTTGAAGACAAACGAGGAATGCTTTCACTCTTGCAGTCTTGATGATTGCCAGGCTACGATGGTGTCATTACAATCTGAGTGCTTCCTGCAGAAGCTTTCTGCTTCCTTCCAGTGGAGGTCAGGCTGTTCATAGTTTCTGAAGCCAGCAAAGTCATGAAAGACTTTATGTTCAAAAGTAAACCTGGAAAGAAACAGCTGGTGAGTGCTGACAAAGGAAAATGTTTGACACTGTAAACAACGGCCTCTCTGCTTATGGACAGGTGACCTTACATTGTAAAGCAAACACCTGTTACATGGTGATGTAATAGAAATCATTATCTTGCTTTAGTTTTAAAACGAAGCACAACTCTCCAAAATGTTGCGTTACTCCAATTGATATAACTGGTTAATTATGAAGAATGTAAAATACATGCATCTTTGACTTTTGCAGCCATGCCAAATCAAGAAGGAATAAAACTTTAAATAAAAAATGAAATCCAATTTCATTACCTTTTTCATCTAGGCTGCTGTCCAACACAATTTCCTACACTAAGAAGATGAGATAATTTTAAGTTGTTAAATGTTTAGGAGCCTGGACCGCTTGCTGGCGTTGCATAACAACATTAAAACTTGGCTCAAAGCCCTCAAAGCTAAGAGTTTCTTCCTGAATTTTTAGAATGGCTTAAATGCAGATGGATTTCTCCACAGGGATTATGCATCACTTAAACTGTATATAACTTAAAGTTAATGACCTAGTTACAATGGATCTAGTAAAGCTTAAAGAAAATATTGCCTGAATTAATTCATACATCAAATGCATAAATCGCCTTAAGTCGTTAAACTAATCTTAAGAAGTCATACTTACTTATTAGTCTTTAGTTGCTATTTTTTTCTCATTTCAATGCTCTATAATGATTCAGGGATCAGGAGACACACATTCAGTATTTAATCATAATTTGCCCAAGAAGAATTGAGTTATCATTGGAAACTGTGTCATCGTCAGTGGTACATGTATCATTTGCCTAATGAGGCAGTCATTAGGGATGATGGGTTGCCAGTTTTGTGGCTTGAGGGATGAAACTCCTGGCTCACAACAGCTGAGACTTATTTCTTTCCTTTTTCTCATTCTTTTCACATATGGACACATTGCCTTTACAGACACTTCTTCATTCTCTCGTCCTGTTCTTTTTCCTTCTCCCACATGTTGATATGGGCCAGATATACAGTTTTAATTTCTGCACATTTCTAAAAATAAATAACCTAAACAATATTGTTCATACCCTCCCATCTCCTTCCATTCTCCCCTTCCTATTTCCCAGCACTCCTCATTACAGTGATGATGGTAACTGGCACTGGCAGTCAAGCCAAGCAACTGTCTTGATGCCTCCACACCTCAATGCAAACATAAGCCATTTTTGTACTGTTACAATAATCAGTCACATGGCCGAGAAAATAGAGAATATTCCAGTTACAGAACAATTAGTTGCGTGTGTTTTTGTTACAAGATTTCATTTGCATTTTGTAGCCTACTGCCAGCTATGAATGTGTATACAGAAGTAGAAACGAGAGCATGATAAGCTAGCCACAACATTCAAAAGTGAATGATCGTGAGACTGCTACTGTATTAGACTGAAACAATACATAAACGTACAGTTTGAATTTGAGAAAGCAGTGCATTAAAACATGTACTGTATTGTGAGATGTCTTTATACTTATGGATAGTGGTATAATCAAATGTAATACTGCTTAAGGAGCTATACACTGTACACATACTGTACGTATTCATAACCTTTGCCAAAGCATAGCTCTGTTATGTAAAAAGTGGTTAAGAATGTGCATGCATGTTAAAAATAGGTTACAGCTATGCATACAAACACTCGCTCCGGTTTGGAAAAACAACAATATTAATAGCACTCGTAGTGTAAAATCATAATTATGCAGCCACACATAATCAATATGCATGTAATAGCTTCAAAAGGTGCTTAACAGCTTGACTGTCAGAACTTGAGGAAATTACATTATTTCCATGTCTTTTGTCTCATAATGTTGTAATGAAAGGCTGTTAGATTTGGGCTTTGATAAGAATCCTACTCATTATTATCTTCAGCTGAGAGACTGTTAAAGCACTTTGGAAATGTAGTTACTCTGACAGACATGAACCACATTTAAATAATTCCCATCATGTTCTTACTCACACAACCCCCGAGATATTAAACATGCTGTCTGAGACTCTTAAAAACACCAGATAAACAAAAACAAGTCAGTGGAATTTACTAAAGACACACACTGACCACAAAATTTAAATTTGGGCTTGGGCTGTAATCTGTGTTGAATTTATTTGGTATCTTCATGAAAACACATTGCTTTTCTGTTATTGTTCCGATACACAATGATTATAAATCCTATTTTTCTGTAAAATTCAAACATGTTCATGAAATTGTACAGGCAAACATGAGAAACGAAATCAATGTTCCAAATTCTCCTAACATAAATTTGTTGTGGGTAATTTGAGCATGATGTGGCAACGAGGAGTTTCCAACATACCTTTCCCCTGTATATGTTATAATATAAATTATTATTAAAAAAATAAAACCCATATAACAAAATGGCTTGTATTCATAAATACATGACCTATTCTATTGGGTCTCCCTCACCTCCCACACATGGAACCAGCCATGTATAAAATGTTCTCTGAGAAAACCGGAAAGGCGGAAAAATAAACATTAATGCCAACTGTGCTGCGTTTCTGGAAATAGCATTTCTAATTAGTTAGCTACAGTCATGGAATTTGTATCAGCACACAGCGGTTTACACAGTCATCATGCAAAACCAATCTTACGGATAATTCATTGAAATCTAGGTCACTTCGAATCAGCAGTCACACAAACTAAGATTAGATGATTATAATAACCAATTTACTGATGGTTGCAATAACCAATCTAACTTGATGGGTGAATAATATAAAGACTACCCCATCAAAAGGCAACCAAACCTCTATTTTAATAGGTCAATCCATCAATTGTTTTGGCTTCGAGATAGCCAGACTCCCTCTGCCAGTCCCTTAGTTCTCTCTGACAGCTTCCACTCTGCCCGGTAGCGTAAATCATCTCTTTCATCGCCTGAATCTACCAGCTCAATCCTCAGGAACATTTCTTTCTCCAAGATCAATGAAGCTAACACAGAGTCTGTAGCTTGTCTGGCTTTTGGCAGTCTGGGGGAGGAACGAGAAATCCAGCGACAAGGGGGTGGACCACTTTTAACCCCTCTGCTCCTGACTTCCTCTTCCTCGTGTTTTATCAATGTTACTTCTCTTTCATCTGAGGTAGATGTACTTGAAGAGCTCTCATTGGTTGATTCCGAGCTGACGGACGACTGTGTGTCCTCTGATTGGTCAAGGTCCACATGGTAGGCTACTTTCCTGTTACTTTGTCTGCTGATGGACAGACAAGGAGGCCATCGGAGGGAGAGACAACTTCTCATTGCCAGCCATAATTCCTGAGGCCTGAATAAACCTGACCTCTGAGGTTGATTTGTGTCATAAACAGCATCCTGTTTCTCCAATAGCATGCATTTTGCTGTTAACTCTGCCTCCACCAGCTCTGTTACTCCATTAGAGTTCTTTGGCGACAATTCTTCTTCTCTGTCCTCAATCTTTGACTGTAGCTGATGATCTTCTCCAAAGCTGAAAGAGCTGCTGAACCTCTGGCTCCTCTTCATCGCACGTTCTGCCTCCACATCTGAATCTGATGATGAATCTTCATCTGATGAGCATCCATGCACTGACGACGGATCTTTACAATCTGTTGACCGCAGCCGTTGATTCTCTTCGGACTCAGTGAAGCTGCTCGCCCCCTGGCCTTTCCTCATATTTGGGCAAACAAGTCCCTCCTTTTGCCTAATATGCCAGCTGACTTTTGCGGCTCTTCTTTCGGCTAACGAGAGATAGATTGAACGGAATAGAAAAAGATGTAATCAAGGCTATCACAACGACAACAACAACAACAACAACAACAGCCGCAGCAGCTCTGCTAGCATGGCACTTTCTGACATAATCTCTGCTTCAAGAGGCACAGCTTTGGCTATGGAGATGGGCAGTGATGACGCTGTGGTGTCATGTGCCCACATGCATGCACACATACACATACACACACACCCCCCCCCCCCCACACACACACACACAGAAACCCCTGCATGGCTATGTGTTTACGCTCCAGTCGAGTGAGCGGTGACTTGCCTCTGAGGGAAGTGATGTCAAAATGCATGATGTCATACCTAGCCGCGAACCAGGAGTCTGCAAATGGTCTCCGTTTGTGTGAGAGCCCAGATGGCAAAAAAAAAAGATGCACCACCCCCAAAATTGACCTAGATGTGCAAAAGGGCAGTCTTAATAGATAAATGTTGTTTTTCCCTATTCATCTTACTCTAGTTCTTCTTGTAGTCATTGTTGCATTGGTATTCAGTTCCAAATAATAATATATTAATAATATATTGGTAAATATACGGATATCTAAAGTGGTAAGATCAAGATGTGAGTATTTATAATATGTTAGTGTACACAAAGAGAGATAAATATAGACGATAGTATAGAGAGTAATATATAAATATTGCAAAATATACTAAATATAGCAACCACTAAATTAGTTATCCACAACAGATGTTTTTCATTGCATCCAAGATAATAATTAATGTATGTATTTAATTATCTACTTTTGCATGCATGTCTGCTGTTGTATTTTGGGCTGTGGGACAGAGAGAGGCGACGAGAGAGAAAGTCACAGTCCCCAGCAGGTACACCAGCTGTATGTACCTGCTGGGGACTGTGTAGTAGTAGAGTACATGAGTGTACATGTGTGTATGTGCGTGTCTGTCTGCCTGCTCAGTAAGTACCTCCTGTCCCACGTCGACAGCAGACGATAGGTCACTCGCTATCTTCCTTGCTTTTCCCATTTATGGTTAATGACGGCTGCTCAGACTGCACGTCCCTCCGTGCGTTCATCGTACACCTTCTTGCATCACCTCGGGGCAAAAGGACAGCAGCCAGACCTTATCGCACACAGAAAGACATGTTACAGCTGATAAAATCTGGTGAGTTCATTTTTGGTGCGTGCGGGGCTGCATATCATTGAGCGTGTCACTGGAATGATCCCAGATCAGCAGCACATACATGTATACCTTCCTGGACAGTTACATTTCACATACAAATTAGTGGTGATCAACAATATCAGTTAATAATAAAGCATTTTATTTGTATAGCACCTGGCTTTTATACAACAAAATGCAGCACAAAGTGCTTTACAATAAGGGAAAATAGACATAAAATGCCAAATGGAAAATAAGATCAAAAATAAAACAATAATAGTAAATATAAGATAAAAACAAGATAAAAATAGATGTAAACCAGTGTTACATCAAGATTTGAGGGTATATGGATTTATTTATTAAGAATTTCTTCCATCTTTTATAGTCCTGCTGTGGCCTTTTATTGTGCAGTAAACCTTTGGACCAGTTCAGTGTTGAACATGTCACACTTAGTGTAGTCAAAACTATCCGAGTATCAATACAGTTCAATACTGAATATTTGAAACGGTTTCAATGCTCATTTTCTGCAGTATCAATACTTGAGTACCAGCTAAGCATTATGCTCTCTGTTGTCTCTGACAGAGAGTTGACACACACTGCTTTTTATCGTTAAAAAAGAACAAAAAGAATTGAAACTTTTCTGCCCTCAATGTTGCCAATTCTTCCCTGTGGTGTCGAAGATGGTATTAAATAACAACATTTTTCAAGGCATTGTATCAAAGTTGGAAATTCCAGTATCATGACAACACTAGTAACGCCACGAGGTCATTGTAAAGTGGCTGTTGCTCATTAGATTGGACAGACTTATCGTTAACCACAGCCAGGTCAAAATCGAAAACACTGATATTTTTGAGAATTGCATGTCCTTAATGAATGAATGCAGGATCCTTCAAGGTCCAATCAAAGTTAGTCTCACATTAGGTAGCATTTAAGAACCTGACAAATCACAAAAAACCACCAACATATTACAAACAACAACGCTGTCTGTAAATGACTTCATTTGAATCAAAGTGCATCAGTCAGTTTTTAAAATCAGCATTTAGCATATTATCTTCTTGACCAGTTGAAAGAAACATCCAAATAAAGAGACAATGCAACCTCGCACATGCAGCAAGTCAATCTGAATCTCATCTCACACTCAGTCTAAGTAAATGCTTTAATACTGTAACTGGACGAGGAAGCGACTGTGTCTGGTTCCTGTATCCGAGTCACTGACGCTACATCAGGAATGCAGTGGTGGGAGAGCAGAAAGATATGGAGAGGCACGCTGCCTCTGCCCTAAAATGTCCCCTGGCAGACAAACACAGGGCTTGGCTGCACACTATGCCATTGCCTCCCCAGTGTAAGTATGAGTCAGTGTGTGCCTGCAGTTTTCTGCAGTGTCTTCTGCCCTACTCTGTCTCCCACTGTGGAAGT
The DNA here is from genome assembly GCA_943593645.1 of Bovichtus variegatus. Classification (NCBI taxonomy): domain Eukaryota; kingdom Metazoa; phylum Chordata; class Actinopteri; order Perciformes; family Bovichtidae; genus Bovichtus; species Bovichtus variegatus. The sequence goes on along the minus strand of CALSCE010010855.1, from coordinate 11,443,384 downwards.
GACAACACTGTTGATGAATAATGTATCATAAAATAGTTTGTATTGTGGCTGAATAAACATTAAGCCTGATTATTAAATGGCTTTTTTTTTTTTCTTCATAAAATCAGTGAAGTAGTCAGTCACCAAGATAGAAATTAAACAACAAAGAAGTAATTCATTAGCCTGGGTGATAAGAATATAAATAAAAAAGGTCAGCGGTTCAACAAACGTGTAGAGATGACAAACAACGTTCATCGCCATCTTATTGTGATTTGACTTCCCTTCATAATCAGACGAGGAGGTCACTTTTATCTCAACACCTTCACAGAGTCTAACTTCAATTAAAAAGGAGATACTTGTCATTTTAGCAAACGTGTCTTCGGTTCAAGGAGGAAAAAGTCGGGTTACACAAGCAGGGACATATGGAAAAGGTGGGAGTTGGAAACACCACCGGGTCGCCATCATGAAAAATTCATAAAAGCTTACGACAGCTCTGCAAAATAGCAAGGCGGGATATTTTCCCATTCTCCCGGCTATTTCTGGACTGCATTCCCATACATTATTCACACAAACCGAGGGGGGGAAACCCATATTCAAGCCATTAAACTCACCCCAAGGTTTGCTGAAGTTCGCTCAAATGTCTAATTCATTAGGAGCAGGTGTGTTGAAAGCCACTTTAGCTTCATGCAACAGGCGAGCCAGACGAGGGCGCAGTGCACCCCTCACACATCCAGGCACGGGAGGTGAGCTCGAGCCAGAGCGGCGCGCGGTTGTAACACGACTTCCGATTGGTTGACATTTCGCAGCGATTGTGTCAACCTGGCCACCATTGGACGGCGGTACGTAGGCGGAGTCGTGCATGGCATTTCATTGATATAGCCTACAGCTGGTGGCTGTAGATTCGCCACACGGAGTGGAAGGGCTATGCAAGTGAAGAAGGCTTGATGTAGGTTTTTTTTTTTTTTTTTTTTTTTTTGTGGGTTAAAGAAGGCTCGAGAAGTGTTTTATTGTTTTAAAGAGTGGCACACCAAAGATTTCCACAATACACAGCCAAAATGCTCTGCCACGTTACTCGTCCGGATTCGGTGGTGATGGAAGTGGAAGTTGATGCGAAGGCGAACGGTGAAGACTGTCTGAATAAGGTAGGCTGTGGTGGATCACACATCACGGTTTTGTTATATTGATTGACCTTTTTTTTTTTTTTTTTTTTTTTTTAAAACACCGTGTCACGGCCAGGCAAGGCAGCTGCCTGGATGCCAGGTGCTCTGGTTGTCTTTCGAAACTTTATATTTTCCAAAACTTGAGCTCTATCGCTTTTTTTTTTTTGTTTGTTTGTTTTGTTTTGTTAATAAGCTTGAGGAATTGAACCCAGTTTCTGCACTACAATAAATGCTTAAATAATAACGTATTCGCTGCCTGACCTAATGTTCACTATAAACAAAACTAAAGATGCATCTGTGTCTTTGTTGCACATTGGGACGGCGGAAACACAATGTTCTGCTGCGCGCAACGTGCAGAAAACATCTGTTTGCAACAATTACACTTTTTAAGATGTCGATTCCAAGTCGAAACTCATGACTTGACATGCATGTAGGAAAGTTTTGATGCGTTGGGGTAAAACTGCCGTCGCCTACCTGCATGGCTCAGTCGGAGGCAGATGGCATGGCCAAGGTTACTTGAGTTCATTCTTCTTCTGTCTTTTTGTAAGCGCTCAGCGTTCTCGCTCCACACAAACGGAAAACTTAAGTCTGAGTTGCTAAATTGCTTAGATATTAGCTGATACTGAACAGAGTAGCATGCAAACACCCCCCTCCTTTCATCCGCCTTAAATGTAAATGTAAAGCTACTTCAAATGCATGGTGATTTGCCGTGGGTATGAATGAGTTTTATCTCAGCCTCCGGGCTCCCTGCAGACGTTCACCAGCAGTTATGCAATAACCCTGTGGCCGCGGCCGCTGAGGGGGCGTGGGATTGTGGGCTTGATGAGCCCCTTTACCCCGGGAGAGCCTCCAAGTTTACTTCCACCCTATCGTGAGCTTTAGAATATTGATGGGTTTTATATGTGCAAGAGTCGCACTGGGGGAGCAGACGTCCTAATGAACAAAGTGATAAAAGCAGCCTTGTTTTCTCCTGCCTCTTAAATCTTGCAAAACTTTATTGATTCCTGTTGGGGAATTCTGTTGATTCTTGCCACCTTCCACTGGGAGATCGTAGCCAATATGGATAGTCTAGTTCAAGGACATTTTGGCCTGCTGTCACAACTCGAAACATGTTGGGTGACCTGTCTGCTCGTGTACTATCCTGCTGAGATGATGTATATGAACTATGCACTGTGATAGAAACTGTAAAGCTTCCTCTGTCTACTGATCCTATAGGCTATAGGATCCTTTTCTTAAATTTCATTGTTCAAAATACAATTTTGTGACTCCTATCTCTTTCCAGGTTTGCAGAAAGTTGGGCATAATTGAAGTGGACTACTTTGGGCTGCAGTTCACAGGCAGCAAAGGAGAGAACCTGTGGCTGAATCTGAGGAACCGCATCTGCCAGCAGATGGATAATGTGACGCCCTGTCGACTGAGGCTGCGGGTCAAGTTCTTTGTGGAGCCCCATCTCATTCTGCAGGAACAGACGAGGTTTGTTTACCAACCCGCGTGCTGTCATGTAATCGTGTGAAAGTCACGACATTTGTTTATAGGCAAATGAACAGATTAATAGCCCCTTCCTTTTCTGCAAAGTACCTTTTTTTTTTTTTTTTTAAAAATCAGAATGGCACTTTTTATTTTTTATTTATTTATTTTTATAAAAAGTTCAGTAAAATTAAATCTGGTTTGCTTTCTTTCCATTCACACATGCGTGTATGACTGCATGTGACATGCAATGATGAGCACTTGCAATAAACAACAAAGCCATCGTTAGTGAATTTCCAGAGCATAATCTGATCTCTGTTTACAGTCGAATGCCCTGTAGTAACCTCTTCCCTGAGCCCTTCCGGGGTTACTAAAGGTTGTTTTTGGTGGAGCTCCAGGCAGGAAATGTGATTCAGCAGCTCTGGGGGTATGTGTTGCTCTGCGTCTGCCCCCGGGGACCCTCTGTTCGACAGCCAGGACCTCTGTCACTGCCCCCATTCAACTCATAACTTTTGTTGTGCTTTTTTTTTTTTTTTTTGTTTCAATTGTTTGTGGCCATTTTGTCTGCACAAAAGCACACTCTTCCATTTGGCCTTTTTTGCAGATGCTAGCTTGGAAACTGATGGACCAGTGTATGGTGTTTTTCCTTCATCGGGTTTGTTTTCACATGTATGTGTCATCATGAGTCTCTGTTGCATCGGTTTTCATAGTGATATTTGTAATAGTTTTTGGAAGCACCAGGGTCTACCTTTCATGTGCGAACTTGCTACAGCAGATGACACATTAGAGTCTCATCTCTCCTGCAGACTACCAGATTAGTTTAAGAAAAAAAGAACACTATTCAGAACAAAGTAACAAGTCTAGATCCTAACTCCGTATTCCCCAGCCCCGGTTTCGTTTGAAGTTATAAATAGCAATTGCATTCGTACCCCTCGGAACCTGTCCAAAAAAATAGTTTTACACACAGTGTCTGGTGTGATACCGTGGATGTTATATTCACCTCAGGCGGTGCGATGATTGTTTGATACTGCAACCCTGGATGTGCAGGGAGGGTGGACTTGAGGGGAAATTTGTTTGGTGTGGTTTTTTTTCTTTTTTCTAAGCTCCGCCAGGCTGCTCTTGCCCCCTCTCTCTTTCTTTCTCTCTCTCACACACAGCGTGTCACTACAACTGTTCATTAAACTGACATGTCTTGCCAGTTCATCCACTGCCTCACCTTCAGCTGTTTCTCTCTCCCTCTTTCTTCCTTTCTCTGTTCTCTATCAAATATAATGGTATTAACTTAGTTCTCTTGCCATATTGCTGTCAGATATAAAATGCCCCCCCCCCCCATTCCCCTACACTGTGGCCTTATTTGAAGAAAAGTGAAAAGCAGAAGGGGAAGAGTGAGTGTGGAAGACAGTGGCTGTCTGCTCTCTGAACTCTACTAGATTAGCAGGGGTTATCAACAGATGGCTGGTGTCGGGTGGGGGTCATGGGGTTTGGGGAAAAAAAAAAAAAAGATAAAGATGTTCAATGGCAAGCAAGTGTATGTGGGGTTGCTGCAAATAAATACTCGCACATGGCACGCACCAACATGCTGTCAAGTTAGGTTTGATTTTGGCAGAGCCTTCATGCCATCCATCTGCTCAGATGTGATATCAGTTAAGTGGTGGGGAAGCAAACGCAGCACAGGGCAGGATGTTGACGGTACACAGCAGTGGCATTTTGGGGACCAACACAGGTCTGGGAAACTTCTACACTTCATTTAAAAGGATCATGAAATCATGCATGGCATTTCTGTGGCAAATTTATTTAATTTTTTTTTAACTTTCATGTGAAATGTCTTTGTCTTTATGGGGATTATGTTCATAATTGGATAACATTTTGAGAACTTTAGGACCAGTTAGGGTCTCATCTAAGTAATTTCTTGTGCTGTCACCTTTGACCTACTTTAGGCTACCACTGCCACCACAACTTGCTGTGACTGCAGGCATGCTTCTAGGCAAGCAAGCCTGCAGACTTCATCATGGCTAATGCATTGTACATTTGTGTTACACTCATGCCTATTAAAATGTGTCCAATTCTTCAGTTTTCTACAGAAATGTTAATGTGCCACACAGCACGTTTGCTGTATTTACTTTTAAAAACTGTGAAAGACAGTGTCAGTACACGCTTTAGAAGTTGAAACCAAGGACAAGCCTCTCTGCACACCTTGTTTCACAAGTGTATGTGAGCGGGAGCTAATGTTCTCAGCAGTGCATGTACAAAGCAAAGGGGACTGTATGGTACCACGACGCCGTTGAACTGAGGGGTGGGTGTCTTTTCCGACACCCTTCTTATAGGCCTTATTACATAACCTGCACTGTACTGGGCGTGCACAGAGCTGCTTATATAAGCTGCTGTGTACTCTGTTGCCACATAAAGCCTTGCAGGTCACTTGCATGTTCTTGCTCACATGCAGCTGAATATGTGGGTAGTTTGTGTAAAATAAAAAATTAGCTGGATTTCTTTAGCTGGAAAATGTACTATCCAAAATCAAACCCACATTTTGTATTTAAACCAGTTTCCTACCATCGGTAATACCTATATAACCTTAAGTTGTTGTTGTTGTTTTTTTTTCCTACTGCACCAAACCAAAGTGCAGGCCATATCTATTTGAGTTGAAAGGCTTAAGTTGAGCTTGATTCGGTGGCAGCCGTATCCCCTGCTTCTAAAACTTTTTTTTTTTTTTTTTTTTTTCCTCCCCTAATCTCATTGCTTTTAAGATTCTCTAGTTGCACATCTCTCCCAGGCTTATTTTCAAAATCTAGTATTTCCCAGCTTGCTTTGCAAATAAGACACTTTTTGCAAATGCATACAATTAGCTTTTAGTGTGGCATTCTCTCCTCTCCCTGCCTCTCTATTGTGCAGCTAAAGGCACCACATTGCACGATGACTGAAGCAGGGCCATGCAAACCTTCCAGTGGTTTGAGGTAGAGTTGCACTGAGACATGCTTCCGACATTTTCTTAGCTTAATCATTACATTTCACACCAGTGGACCAGTTCTCCAAAATATAGCTTAAAAACACCTGATTCTCCTTTTTGTTTGTATTTCCATGACTTATCAACTGAAGGAAATGACACTTTTCATTGGTTAAGGGATACTGGCCCAAGGGCCTCAACAACACAGCCTGTACTATCTGCGTCATTAAACACTACTTGCTAGGGGGTGTTTCTGGTTTTAAGTATGTGAATGTTTTCCCTCCATTAGCACGTATTTAACATTCTGATCAGGCAATCATTGGATATCCTGAAAGGGCAAAGCTATTAGTACAGGCTTTATTAGAGGTCCTGATTGTTAACCTGTTTACCGCCTCGGGTCTTAAGCTTATGTTTAACTGGAACCCAAACCAGAAGCCAAATGAGTTTAACTAATGAGGAATCATTTCACACTCTTATAATAATTACATCTCTATATTTGCATGCTAGTTTATTAGTGTTTTCTTTGCCATGAAGAGTTTCTTGTGTCACAAATGATACTAAGGCTGAAATGCAAGACATTCATATCCTCAGTCAACCGCATCAAATGGTAAAAATCTGACGTAACACAGCACCAGAAATAATTCCAGACAAACTATTTAAATCCAATGTTACGGACTCTGCTCTATTGATGTCATTGCTCTCACAGGACAGAGACCCTTCCTTCTTGCATCATCCCAGGCAGTTCAAAGACATGCTGGTCAGTGGTGCTGGAGGCTCTGCAGAGGTGAACGTGTGTGTGTTAACCTTGCGACAGACTATCGATCTGTCCAGGGTGTTTCCTTTCCCCCAGTGCATGGTGGAATATTTTCCAACCCTATGTAGCATTGGTAGAATGGATCAACCGGGAAACTATTTTACAATTTTTTTTAAAAAAAAGCTTGACTTTGCACGGATGCCAACATTTCCATTAATCGACATTGATAAATCGTAGCCATGCAATTATTTAGCTGCCGACGCATAACTTTATTAGTTTTTTAATTCATTTTTTTATCATGCATTAGTTTAGCCATGAAAACTGAGACTAAGGCATTATCTCTACAGTGTCTCTTCAACTGAATTTTCTGCACAAACTATTTGAAGTAATATATTCTGGTCACAAGTGAAAATGTTTAGCTCGCTGTTACAGGCTATGGAGACGATTAAGCCAAAGATCACACAAGATGCCTGTGGTTTTTCCTTTTTATCAACATGCTCCATCGTCTGTAATTGGTAGCTTTTACCAGCCCTAGGAATTCCTTTCCTCCCTCGTTTGTTGTGCACTCGAGTAACCTAGCTCTGATTTGTGTCATTTGAAGTCATAACATTAGCTCTTGCCAAAAAAAAAAAATCGCAGAATTGTTTTATTTGTTTTGGTGCCTAAACTTGGATTGATGCTGAGCTTTAATCACTGTTTTACCATCCAGTACAGCGCACCAGCGTGTAACAAGGCATTTAGCATACAAACGGCTTCTTTGTTTTATTGCTGTATCGCTTTCAGTTCAACTCTGCACAGAGCCAAGGCGCATGATATTTAATGCTTGAGAAATTATAGTTTTGCAACTTGTCTGGTAAATTACACGACTAAATCTTTGATAAGCGTTTTTAGTCTGACTTTTCATTTAGCCAAGAACCTTGGGAGAAGATGTTTAGCAGGGTTTACTATAGTTCATTGACCGCTAGTAACCTCGCAGTACACAGCTCCTGGCAGTCATTTGACTCGCTTACAAACCACATTGTTGAGAGCCCAACCGATGAGGTCTGAAACTCTACTGGTGATTGGCTGGATGAGGTGCGGTCTCTAGGCAGAGGTGTTAGGTTTCAGTTTGTGGGGACGTTTTGTTCTTCTGTGAAATGAACAGGCTGACATTCTGCCTATTGGAGGAATAGACACTGAGTTGGGGAAGAACACATTTAAAATGGGACAGTGGTTTTATAGATGTGCGGAACACACTAGAGGTTTTCGTTGACTTGGTAAAGACTGTCTGGTTTCACTTGGAAACACTACGCCTGGTCCGTCATTTTCTCTGGCACCAAGTTCCAAATAGATAAAACTTTGAGTTGCTTGAAATGCACACATGCTACATTATAGGATATGTTGGTGTGCTAAATGTAAATAGTTTAAAGACTGAGCAGCAGAAATCAGCTGAAACTTGAATAATCTCTTCCCCATCCTTTTAGCTCAGCTCTGTAGCCAGTGACCTATTTTTGGACATATTCGTTCTCAGGGTTCAGTTCTGCTTTTTAATTGAATTATTCCAGCTAGGTAATAAAGTATCCCAAAATTTCTGCAGCACCCAACATGACTCCCACAACCACTGTTTAAAATAACATGTATTTCCCCTATGCTGTTAGCATTCACCTGGGTCTTTATGACTGTAAATAAGTAAGCCTCTTAGGACTTTGATTATGAGTTGGACATTGTAATACACTAAAAGTAGGAGAGGAGACTTTGGTCTCGACACAGATGTTTCTGGCCAATCTAAAGGAAGCAATGCTGCGATGATGGGTTCACGGATGACTGTTATGCATGTGTCTAAATAGTAATGCGTGTGTTTAGTCATTGACATGGTAAATCAAAACGGGCTGCAGCACACAGAGGTCGAGCTGCTGATGAACAGCTTGTCAAGTGCGAGTCTGATGCAGCATGTCTTCTTCACATCCCAACAAGAGGCATTTAAGGTCCTTTGACTGCGTCTAGCCTCGTCACTATCATGAGAGTGAGCGTGGTTTAGATGTTTGAGTGGGGGGGGGGTCATTTAACCATTCTGTTGTCTCTTGTCACCTTGGTTACGGGGCCTGTGTAGACCTAATGGGTTTGTACAAGAATAACAATTTATTTTTAAGTGTATTCAGAAAAACACAGTCACTTCACATTCATAAATGTTGTGCCCACTCGGAAACTGTTATATAACAAAAACGCGCTCAAGTCTTTTTGGGTTCTGTATCAACCAATCAGCCTCAAACACCATGTTGGGATACTTTTGTCTCCCCTGCCCTGAGTGAGTGACCTTGACAGATGCTGAGTCAGCACTACACCTGAGCAGACTGATCATGGCACAGCTGTCCTAAGGAGAAGCTAGATACTGTAGCGGCCACAGAAGATGGGTGGTTAATGTGTGCAACACTGCCCTGGTTGTTATTGTAACGAGAGTTGCGTAGTGAGTTTTCTTTGCAGCAGACAGCTGGTATTAAGAGCAGATACAGTAGCAGTATAGCTTCACAGGGGCCTCTGTGGGAGAAATGGTTACCTTCTGTTCGTGAAGCAGTTGTGGATTTGTTTTTGTGGTGTTTGGCAGACGAGTGCATATCTGATGGCTCGCATTCAGCCTGAAGGATGTCGGGCAGGAACAGCTGTCGTTGAACTGTAGTTACCTCTGTTGCAGGGCCTGTTAACCTGTTCTACTGTACGGCTTACAATAGGTTTTTATTCCAAATGATCATTTGATTTTGGCTTGAGCTCAGCAAAACATGCACACACCTGTTTACACATTTTTGGTGCTCGCAACAACCCGGGAATGCTGGCGTCAGATGTCTTGCTCAGCAGCCCAGTGGTCAAATAGTCCACATTGTCACAGGTGGTTAAGTGAAACTGCTGAGGTTCAAACTCGTCATGTTACATATTCTTTCAGTGTCACAACACCAAACTAACATGCTGGCACTCGTGCTAAAGGAAGCGTTATATGATATCAAATGCATTGCTCAGCGGCACAGTGACCGATATTAACCTTGTGCCAATCCCTGCCTGAACTATAGTAACCTCCGCAGCTTGCCCTATAATAACCCTTTATCGTAAACTCCAGGCAGCCCTATTGTTTGCATCAGGCAGGTAGCTAGCTAGCCGTGCTCCATCACATGATGCCTGCCGGGCCTGACACAATAGAGATCGGTGTTTGTGTGTGTGTGCGTTGGAGGGAATGGGATGTTTAACACCATATCAAAGCAATGTTTGTTATGCCTGAGGCTAGTCAGCTACGGGGTTTCGTTGTTATGGTCTGGCTTTATCATGGGTGGTGTAGACTGACCTTTTGTTTGTGTGCCTCACAGCTGCTTTCGCTACTGTTGTTACTCCTTGGATGTACCGTGAATGTGTGTTGGATGAGGTCTGCCTCTGTTAGTGTGTGCATGTTGTCTGCCAGTAGTTGTGCGCTGCTCCCTCAAGAGGTCTGGTTTTCAGTCCCATAAGATGACAGAGGAAATGTCACCTCCAGCTTGTTCCTGCGTCATACATAACTGAAACAAAATGGGTTTATATTAACTTAATAAAAGAGCAATGGGCGCTACCTTCCCCCTTCACTTGGTGTCCCTTTTCTAAAATATCCTTAAGTCACGGTGTGACCTGATTTGCACAAATGCAATATGTCTCGCTTAGCGTCATGCTTCAAAGAGAACTGTAGCCCAAGGGATTTAAAAAAAAAAAAAAAAAAAA
>CALSCE010010855.1:11395731-11432969 GCA_943593645.1 Bovichtus variegatus | reverse complement strand
CTCATATCCCTGCCATCTGTGGTGAAACTGTAGCCCTGTAATGACCACCTGCTCTGGCCTGTGTGTGCTCTAGACATCCTGACTCCTCCGCGATTACACATGGTCACTGTTTGTGATGGGCAGAGATGGTCATGTGTCCTCTCTCTGGATAAGCGTAAAGCTGTAGTACGTCTTGGTTTGGTAATTCAGTTGAATGTATTCACCAAAACTCCTACATCACAATGGCGGTTGAGAGATTTCCCATTTGACCGTCGCCCTGTTTTCTTCCTGTCCACCAGACACGTTTTCTTCATGCACGTGAAGGAAGACCTCCACAACGGGCACCTACGTATGGGCTCGGAACAAGCAGAGGAGCTGAGCGCACTCCTGGCACAGGCCGAGTTTGGCGACTACAACCAAAACACCGCAAAGTACTGGTACTCCGAGCTGTGTGGAGAGGAGCCCAGCACGGCCACTATGAACAGGTACGACACTTGTGTAAACACATGGCATACACAAAAATAGTTGTTGCTTTTCTGGCCCATAAACCTTCCTTTCTCTCCACATCTTACTGTAATACAAACCCAACCCTGACATGAAACCATCACTAATGATGGTTTTGGCTAGTTTACACAAGTAAACTGGAATTTGGACATCATTTGAACAGCCCTATACATACTGTACACGTTCGCTCTGGCTAATCATTGAAACCTGTGCTGTGCCAGCCCTGCTGAATCTCTGCCCCCTCACTATCTTTGAGGCAGGTAGTCCATAAAGATATGATAAAGTAAATAATGGGTCATGGATAGTATAATGTGGCAGCTGGTGTTCAAGGGTTCAAAAGAGGAAATGTAACTAATCAAAAATGCTATTTTTATATACATTGCAGTGTCTTTCTTTAGCTAAGGTGGAACACTTTAGATAAGAGTACATCTCTCACAGCCACACAATTAAATAAAACGCAGATCAGCGAAACGGCAGCTGACGGGAGATCAGATAGCATTTGTTTGCAGAGTTTCACTGACAGAACCTCCCACTGTACATCCTGAATGTTTTCTCTGTAAAGAAAAAGAGGGTGACAAAGTTTACCACTGCAAGGTTTTTGAGTTCGAGAACATGCATCCCGTTGCATTGTGCGAACACCGCACCACACTTTCCACTGCAATGCCTGTCCCACCTACTACTGTTGGGAATTTATCCATTTATCCTTTTTCCATCAGTCTGTAGAAATTAGCTGGCTTAAAGGAGCATTCAGCTTTGCTGCCAAAGCATTGATCTCATAAGTGTAGGTGTCAGAAAAGAACCAGTTTAGCATCAGCTTTCTGCCTGAGGGTGTGTTCAACTTTGACAGCTAAAACGCACTCTAGTGTTTCATTTATCCTGCTCTTATAATACACCTGTCACAGTGTGTGTTCCTTGATATAATATTCTCTGTATGATAAAGTTTGTCAGACTGTCATTTCTAATCCAAGCTTTTTAAGCTAAATAAATTTAAATGGTTTTCTTTCTTCCCTTCTCTCCCCAACCTTTTCCCATCTGCAGCATTGTATCTAGACACAAGGCTCTGGAAGGTCTGAGCCAGGGCTCAGTGGAGTATCAGGCCCTGCAGCTGGTCTCCTCTCTGGAGCATTACGGCGTGGAGTGGCACTGGGCGCGTGACGCAAATGGCCAACGGCTTGCCATCGGAGTCGGTCCTGAGGGTATCGCCATTTGCAAGGAGGACTTCAGCTTAGTCAATAGGTATGCTGTAGACACGTAGACATCCGCTATTAGCTCTGTGTGTTCCTCTAGTGATGATACTGTTCATGTTGCAGGTATCAAGAATGCAAGTTTTAGGAACTACATGTCTAATTTAAGAATATTCAACATCTAACCGTTTCTTCTCTACTTTTTCCTCACTTTTTTTTTTTTTTTTTTTTTTTTTTTTTAGAGTAAGCTATCCAATCATCCAGATTGCCACCCAGTCGGGGAAGAGTGTGTACTTGACGGTAACCAAGGACACAAATGACAGCGTGGTGCTTTTGTTCAAGTTGATCAGTAACCGGGCAGCCAGTGGTCTGTACCGGGCCATTACAGAGACCCACGCCTTCTACAGGTGAGAGCGAAAGACGTACAGCATTGAATGCCAGATCAATGATACACACTTAAGCTATATAGCTGTGCAGTCTGAATTTGCACTGTTCCACAAAGTCAACACTGCCTGACTTAATTAGAGGCATGGTAGAGAAGTCGACCATAGACATGTGGTGAGCCAAGATATCAATTCAAATTAATTTTCCGCACGTCAAACAGCTGTAGCAAAGACTGACAGTCGCTCACAAATCTGACCTGCATATGAACAATCCTCCGAGTCACTGTAGCATGATTAGATGGTGTAGAGTAGTTAATTGTTCACTAGCCTTCTACTAAAAACTAATAAATTATAAAAGGGGTGGGGAGAAACCTGAAACTAAAATGTGTTGCGTTAACATTTGTTCTGCTCTGCTTCCTAAGTATGCATTGCCACACATTTGTACACATTGACCAATTGTGATCCTGTTCCCTTTTATTTTTTTTCTTTCTTTTAATAAAAAAGCATGCAAAGTGGGACACACAAAACGTGTAATAGCCCCGAATAGTTTGGATGGAAGTGTAGATTGTGCAGGACGATCTTCAGTGGGGAGAGTTGGTGAGATTTTTCCTTTTTGCTTAGACAATATGTGGGTCTGAATTTTTGCAGTGAGCAGGGACAATTCAAATGGCTGAGCTATGAAATTGTCAGTCACAATAGTACAAAAGACAGCCCTGTCCTTTTGTTTCAGGGATGGGTTTTTAGCTCCGAGTCTGCAGATTCTTTTTGGCAGACATGTCTTCGTCCTGCTTCCTTAGAAACAAGTGTGCAGTGTTTCTCACAATGAATGTGGCATGGGAACAGGATGAACATTAGGTGTTGCCTAAACAAACTGTGCAGGGGAAGGGGGGGGGTATTGGAAAAACAAACGTACCTTTCACAACGGTAAGGGGTCGTAAGTCAAATGGGAGTCGTGCTGCAGATAATTTTACTTGTTTTTTTTTTTTTTTTTCCCTTTTCTAGGTGTGACACCGTTACTAATGCAGTGATGATGCAGTACAGCAGAGACTTTAAGGGCCACCTAGCTTCACTTTTCCTCAACGAAAACATCAACCTGGGCAAGAAGTACGTTTTCGACATCCGACGCACCTCCAAGGAAGTGTACGACCACGCCCGCCGCGCCCTCTACAACTCCGGCGTGGTGGACCTGGTGTCTGACAGCGGCGAGCGCTCCTCTCCTTCACGCTCCCCGAGCCGAGACGACCAGCAGGACGAGGGGCTGGACTGCGGCAGCTGCCAGCAGAGCCGAGCCTTGCAGGAGCGGCTGCAGAAGCTCCGAGAGGCTCTGTTGTGCATGCTTTGCTGCGAGGAGGAGATAGATGCGGCGTTCTGCCCCTGCGGCCATATGGTGTGCTGCCAGACCTGCGCAAATCAGCTACAGGTGAGACTCCTCCACCCAAAAAATGTGTCTTTGCTATACTGCAAATGCTGATGTCAACACTACCTTAGCAGTACTTTATAAAAGTGAAATGGACAACAAGGAAAGAGCTGGAAAACCAAATAACTTAATGACTCAATGCACCTCAGCCTTCTTTAAGTTCCTGCGTTTCTTTAATTATACTTAATTTCTAACTTCTCATTCTTTTCTATGGTCCTTAAAGCAACATCCAAAGCTTTGCTTGCTCTCGGCTGACCTGATTTGCCCCCCCCCCCCCCCCCCCCCACTTAATCAGCTAAATTCGCCCCTCTTTGTGGAAGCAGATGGTGCGTGTGTGAGTTTGTCTTATGGAGGGATTATAGCAGCCAGGCAAATCTTGCTTCCATTAATTCAACTTAGAAACGTGACCCAGCTAATGAGTCAGGAGAAACTCAGGACGAGAGAATGGCAGAAGGAAAGTCCCACTGCTTTCAGCATGATTGTGGAAACTGTTCTCATAGCAATCCATCACACTTTTTCGTGATTAAGCTTACCTTGCCCGTTACTGGAAGACATTTGTCCTTCATTGACATTGGTTAGACGGTCTGTGTGGTGACTCATTAGTTGCCTTGATGGCAGTTGACAGTTCTAGTAGAGAGCAAGTTTCCGTCACACTGCGTTGTGTGTGTGTGTGTGTGTGTGTGTGATTATGGTTTGACACCTCCTTGCTTTGTCAAGTGTCTGCCAGTAACATGTGTGTTTTACCTGATTTTGTCGGTATAAGACGGGTACATTTGTTAACTTGTGTTTTCTCAGGTTTGTTTTTTTTTTCTGTGGGGAAAATGAGATCGTGTGATGAGGTCTTCCTTTTTCCTAACCCAACATCCCCTTGATAAGCATGCCAAAATATATTGCCAAAGGTTAATGGGCCACGAAAAAGGTTCACAACTTTTAATGTATTAGTTGAACCTTTTCAGAGTTAGCGCAAGTGACCTCAATATTGGAAAACAAACAAATACTTAATACTTTTTTTTTTTCTTTCTGTTCCCTCAGTTGTGTCCTGTGTGTCGGTCGGAGGTGGAGCACGTGCAGCACGTCTACCTGCCCACCTGCACCAGCCTGCTGAACCTGACGCTGACCGACAACCACCAACACCGCAGCAGCATGCCCGCGCCCATCCACAGAGAGCTGGCTTCTCCTCACAGCTGCTCCACGACAGAGTACGACCACAAGATGTACCATGCATAAAGACAACTCCACTAAACTCCATTGTGAACACTTTTGAAGCGAAACCAGCCAGATTAAGGTTTCATTAGGAAGGAACATTTCTCGTCCGTCTGTGTTTCCTGCCTGGATTGTAAGAACTACCAAACGTATAGAAGCTCCCGAGCATATTCAAAACTCAACACACTCAAACCACTCCCTCAACTAGTGTGTGCATCTGGTGTGTTTTTACTGTTATTTACCTTGGACTGTCAGTTTGTCTGGTTGGTTCTTAGTGTTATTTGTTTGCATGTCATTCTGTCCGACTTTTTTTTTAACGTCCCCTGCCACAAGATGATTTTAGATTAGGCTCTTACTGTCCTTAAATTATTGCATCAGTTGACCTGATACAGAAACGCATTGTTTTGTTTTAATTTGTGTCTTTTTTTTTTTTTTTTTTTTTTTTTAGCTCCATATCAGACTCCTAGCCCCAGAACCCGAACCATATTATGAACATATGGGTTTTAGAATAGCTAAACGCTATACATAATGGTTGAGAATCTTATTTTAAATTGAATGCTTTGACATTTTAACGCTCATTTATTTTTTGGGGATTTGAGAACTGAATTTTCTGGAGAGTGAAATGCATTTTTATAATATTTAATTTCTTGTTCCATGTTTTCCATGCCAATTGGGGGGTATTTAGAGGCTGAGCAGCACTGCTTTGGGTAGATCATTGCATACTAATCAGGCGCTAAGGCCACCGTGGGCCAGTTCTTTTGATCCCTGGGTTAAATGGGGTTCTTTTAGCCAACCGGAACTGTGACCTCGGATGTGAAATGCAGTATCTTACTCCCACAACCCCCTCCACCTCGAAACGGGACTTGTTGATTTACTGCCACTTGTCCAAAACTACAAGCCCGGTTTCATAGACTGATGCAACTTTCAGTTTTTTTTTTTTTTTTGTTTTTTTTTATTATTATCGCCATGCCAACAGAAAGTTAGAAATTGCTAGGACTAAGTGCTCAGTACCACAAGGTTATATATATATATATATATATAAAGGAAAATAGGAATTTGTCGAGCAGCAGCTGCTTTCTCTAAAACCCTCAGCTATACATTTCTTTCTTTCTCTGGGGTGAACTACTGAGTTTTTTTTTTTTTTTTTTTTTAGAAAAAGATTTAAAAGGGGTTCTAGGAGATCTGTCTGTGCAATACTTGCTTGCTTTTTGAAAAGCTTTTCATTTAAGTTGTATTTAATTTCAAAGACTATTTAAAAAAACAAAAAAACATTGTCACTTTACCAAGGAAGCTTTCTACATGTCTGTAGGGGGTTTGGCCTTAATGTAGCAGCAACATCGTGTTTTTATTATAAACTTTTCACAGACCTTTTTTCTGGTAAGAAAAGGAAAACTTTAATTTCTTTGATGCTGACTCGATTAAGCTCAGTCACTGCAGGGGAAGGACTTTTATTTTTCACATTGTACAAGTAGCGATTTTGTTTCTGTTTTCTGAAGCAAAAGCCACTATTCTCTGTAAAATAACTTGGAATTAAATCCTTTTTTTTATATATTCTGTTTTTAACAAAAGAGAAAGTATTAAAGTTTTAAAAAAACACTTTGTGGGACATTTGTTATATTTGTATGTTATCTGTGAACTCCATTCAGAACGAGTAAAGAAAACCTTGAACCTCACTGGGTGAAAGGGATAAGAAGGGAACTATAACTAGTTATTAGTCTTACTTTCCTTAAATCTTTGCCTTATCTCGTGACGTACTGCACATGTTCATCTCCTTGGATCCTAAGCTCCTCCTGCACCCTAGGTAACCTGTTCTCCGGAAGGTAAACGCGTCACTTGTCATTGTCGCACTAGGAAAGGGAGTCGAGAATACACTGAGGGACTCTGTATGTTGAGAAATGAAAAAACTCCACTGGACTGATTTAGGACATCTGCAAATAAGAGTTCAGTACAGCAGCTATTGATTAGTCAGACTTCACCCTGCTCTGAACCCCTTCAGCTTTTCATGACTCTCCGGATGAGGGTGCTTCTCTCTTTCTCTCCCCTTATCTCTTTTCTTTAGTTGCTCTCATGGACTGCCATTAAACACACTCCAAGGACACTGATGACAGCAGGGAGGGAGAGACTTATGAGGAAGAGTGCTGGGATTCAGCCATGCAGAACTTCAGTATCATTGAAGGTTGTAGCACTAGATGGAATATTACTTGGCTTTAAAGTTAAACTTTAACCTAAAAAATACAAGTGAACAAAATGAAACGTCTGCAAATGGGACACTTATTGTGATCAATCAGTGACATGCAGTTGAAGCACAAACGGGAACATTATTATTCACGTCAGGATACAGGTGGATAAGCGTATGGTATTATTTATTATTATTATAAGAACACAGTGGGGAAACACTGCAGAGATGTTAAGCTCTTTGAAATGTGAAAAGCGGAGAACATTTTCAGTTGTCACACTAATCTGAAATGCATCTAGAATACCACACCAAACTGCTTTAATCTCTTGTTGAAAAAATGCCCAACAAAATATGGATTTCGCAGTGGGTGGTGACATGTAGAGCCAATGTCAGAGAAAAATAGAAAGGGAAAACTAAAAAAGGCTTAGTGGTTTCATTGAAGACTGGATTTTGGATTTCCCTAATCTGTTGCATATTTATGCTTTACTGGAATTGTGTTTCAATAAAAATGCCCCTGATATGTGGGACATTTACAGGCCTTTTAAGGATTTGAAACAATTAAATATCACCTTTTTTAAAAATAAAAATAAAATACATGATATGTATATCTCAAACAGATTTATACATATACTCTATTAAATGTTCTGCTAAAAAACATTTTCAGAAAAAAAACAATTATTCCTACTGTATAAGGTATTATTGGCTTTGTTTCGCAAATGTCCCTTTTCTAGTGTGCATGTAGCCAAGAGCAATAGTCAATAAAATGTGATGGAGGCGTAGTTTGTGACCCACTTTTATGTCTGACTATACTATTACATTTTGTTAGTGCTGGATGAAAAGCTGCAGCAGGTTCAAAGCTAACACTACTAGTAAGGTTGTGCTCTGTGTGGATATAAAAGATGCACACTGCATTAAGAAACTGCGTGATTAAAAGCACAGGAAGGGCTTTCAGGTGATGATTTGTAGCTGGAAGGGGAATGTAGCGATGACGCAGGTCCTAATCAGCCCTTTCCTTCAAATTAATCTCCTGTGGTAAATGTCTTCATTTCGGAAATTCCAACCTATGAATGTAATAACAGATGCGTATCATATCTAACAATTCGCAGTGCTGACTCCGTGTGTTTACAAGCCTGAACCGAACGCTGACAGATTAATGAGTGTTTACTCCACTTGCCACAACAAAATGACAAGAATGAGAGTTCAATTTGGGACTCAGTGCATCCTCAAAACACCAATTTGCTTTCTACTAATTCACACAGAACTGGCCGATGTAAAGTACGTGGTGATGGACCGTCTCGCGCTTGTGCCTTGACCCACACCGACTGCGTGGTGGTTAAGGTTACCAGCTTGTTTATGACTTAAGAAAGAATACTCCACTTATACTCCAGTTATATAAGAAGATAATGTTATAGTTATGAGGCAGGAGAGCATGTAGAAAGGGTTGCTTCGTGTCTCTGCATATCAAACCGTGCCTCTGAAGCTTGTTAACCCTTAATGGAATTTGACCTACTTCTCTGCAGCTGGAGCTTGTTGTTGTTATTATTATTATTATTATTATTATTATTATTATTATACACACATGCCTGTTTAAGTGTAGTCCAAGCAGAAGCCAGGGCCTACTGAGAAGGAGGAAGTGGAAGACATTTAGTTTAGTCTCAGGCATTCAAATTCTAGTTCATCACTTCAACCCGAACAACAACAACAGCAACACACAGCGTTTATTCCCTAACGGAGAAGATTCGTCTTCATCCTCGTTACCTGAGCCACTCAGGTAGTAAACAAATAGAATTTTAAAGTTCTTATCACTTCAACTCGTGCCAGGGAAAAAGAACATCAAAGATTCTCAACGACTTCACCCACCCACCGCCATGTGGTTTTCACATCTGCCCGGCCCGATGACACGCTGCCAAGGGAAACGCAGCTCCTCTGGATGTGTTGGAGATACATTTCCTCTGGGCAAACAGAGCCCACCTCTCGACGGCAGCGTCATCTGGTAACCGAATACAGGGTATAGTCTCTGTGTGTGTGTGCGTGTGTGCGTGCGTGCGTGCGTGCTGTCAGCTCAGGCTACACAATGTTCACTATGCAGAGAATTTATGTGTTGCCATTAGCACATCCACTTTAGCATGCAATGGTGAAGTCTGGCACTATTATTGACGGCAAAGGCCTTACGTTCTCTGTTTACCTTAAAAATATAAACATCCTAAAATGTAATATGAAGAGTCGATGTTGTTTTAATGACTTGTTTTAAGGATAGCACAAGATCACGTGTTCCTTTAATCAAAATAACAAACTCTCTAGTCCCAAGTCTGTAGAAAACAAGCTCGGATATTACGTTTTAAGTATTCGTTTTTGGTATTTTTCACTTCCCAAGTGTGCACCAGAGCAAATAAAAGCCAGCAAAAACAAAAAAAAAACATCTGCAATGCTTGATACCATTTTTTTGGCGTGATTCTGCCCAGTGCCTATAAACCTGCATAATGGAGGAGAAGCGAACATGGTGAGGATTAATCATCTGGTAACAATGAATGTCTGTACAAAATGTCATCGCACTCCACCCTACAGTTGTTGAGATATTTGGTCCGGTCTGAAGGAGCGGGCGACTCGTCGACATTGCCGTCCCAAGTGCCACTCTGACGGCACGAGTAGTCCTACTGAATGTCATATGGTGACAAAAGTAACAACACGTGTTTTAATAACGCAGTTTGTGGAAACCAGACTTTTTTTACGGGGCAGTATCTAGACATTGTGTTAAATGTTACAGCTATTGTTCAAGCAGTGAGACTGACCCATGGCATAGAAGCAGTAAAGCCTGCATGTACAAACAGAGATAGCCACACTTTCACCTACTTCCCACCTCTGCCTGCACGTCAGACGGACATCTGAGAGTCCACCGCGACAAGCCGACTCAGGATGCACAGAGAACACAGGGATGAGGCCAAATCGATATTTTCTTATCAATTATATTGCCTCAACAGGTTTTAAAGAGGCCAATCTTCTTATCATTGCGGTTCAGTACGTGGCGCACGAGGGGTTAAAGGGCAGTGGGTTTACAGCAGAAATGATTGTAGATTAGACAGATGTTGGTTAACTAAAGCTACTTGGAAAAAATTGCTTTAAAACTACTTTATATTAATAAAAAAGTTCAAATTGACAACTTGTACGAAATTCTAAGAAAATGTAATACAAAAAGGTGCTCGAGCCTGGTCTAAAAAACGGGTCTGTTGTCTTATTGGTTAGTTTTGTAACGTCTTACATGTACAATATTAACATCTAAACGTCTTCAACTTCACGTTTTCACACAGTATGAACAGCTTGAACACTATCTTTTGACTTGTCAGAGCAGAATCAAATAGGGTTCAAATTACAGTAGGGTAGCAATGGTAAAAAAAATTAATAAAAATGTAATAAAATAATAATAATAATAGTATAAAAATATTAGTAACTTTAATTAACTTTTATTAGTTACTGCAAAATGCAGGTAAACTACTAGTTTAATTACATGTAGTTCACTACTCCCCAACACTGGTTATAGAGCACTTTCACTTTTGCATGGAAAAATGCTCTGTAAATAAAATGTACTATTGTTAGACATACTAGTGATTGAGAGCAGTGAATTTACTTCCACTGAAGACATTATTTCACTTCAGTCAATTTGTTACCAATTCAATTACAAGTTACTTTTACTTCACTTCATTCTTTTATTCATATGGAAATGCAGACTTTGCACTGAAACGTCCCGTTCACTTGAAGTCTTTGTTGCAGGCTTGTAGTGCTGGAGATGAGAGCATGTTTGTGGTGAAAGTTCATTTTCACAATTTTCATGCTTTCAGGAATAACTGCTCCCCGCATGGACTGAATGCAAAGCAACCCCAGTTATAAACAACATAACAGTGCTGTAAAGGCAGGGACAAAGAGACACATAAATATCACAAAGGCAAGTCTTGTTGCCAGGACACACTTTCACAAGAGTTTTTTCCCTGCCGCTCACGTTGCTCTTTATTTGGCAGCTGTTTCCTTCATCTCTGCTGACATCTACTGGTCTCACTTTGTACTTACAGTTATGTACAGCACTGTAGGGGAGTTCATTTAAGTTGCTGCTATGAAAAAGAGAACACATAATGTGCAATGGACCTACTTATATTATTTGTTCCGTGATTTGGTCCAATACAGCTGAAAGTGATTTGAACAGGTTACAGTCAGTTTAGCACAAAGCAGCTTGCATTGCTCTGCACTGTCCATATCAAACAGTACAATCAATAGTCATTTGGCTTGGTCCAGTGTAAAAAGCAGGTCGCATTATTCTCTAGTCGGCTCTATTAAAACAATCATCATAACTCAAACCCCACAACTGGTTTTATACAGAGAGCAGTTCATAATCCACCAATGATGGCATTGAAATGATACCAAATTTTCCATTTCGGAAAGTGATAGGTGTCAAGAACAAAAAGTTAAGATCGTATTTGTTACCATACGGAAATAGTTTAGAACATTATATGAATTTTGGTTTCTATTTATTTAAGTATGTTTCTGTTCTGCTGACTTTTTTTCAATAAAGTAAGAGATAAACATTTTATATAGAGCTATCGTATGTATTGTGAGTATGAATGTTATACTCAGGAAGAGCAGCTACTGTCACAATACAGTATCATTCTAAACTCGACTTTTTCCAACACAAGTCGTCTCAGATCATCGAATGGTTAAACTTTAATGCGGCAAAATATAATTTTTTCTTTGTAATGTATAACTGACGTTACACTAAAACTGAACCTAAGACTGATCAAACGATGCATAAACAATTTAAAAGAGACATACTTGATCAAGGAAAATACATGTTCAAAGAAACAACAAAGCATCATGTTCCCTATTGCACTCCATCCACCATGACTAATAAATGACCATCTTCCTCTGCGTCTCCACATCTCTCCCTCCTCTTCACCGCCATCCTCCCTCTGTCTGTCTCCCCCTCTCTCCCTGTGCTGCCTGCCATTAGCTTATGGAGTAATTCCCCAACTGGACAGCAGGTGTGCCCTTTAGCACTGCAGCACACAACCCACTGCAGTGCTGCCATGTATGTGTGTGTAAGGGTGTGTGAGTGTATGAGTCAGGCGCGCCTGCCAGCTTGGCCACTGCTGCTCCTGCCACTCTGCTGAAGGAGAGAGGGGAGAGAGAGGACGCTGGAGGAGTGGAGGGAGAAAGAGGGCGATAGAGAGACAGAGAGAGGAAGAGGGTGAGAGAGAGAAAGTCCAGGCCCAAATAAAGCCATGGGGGCCGGGGCTGGGCTGGGCCCCCGTTTGCTATAAATACGCTGGCCGCCTGGAGGTTCGGGTTTGGTGGTTGGGGCTTAGGACCAGCGACCACGTCTGCTGCTGCAGTCTTCCTCAGGAGAGTCTCCTCCCTTTACTCATCCTCCTCATCAACCTCACTCTTGTCATCGTTCTTCTGGCCGGCCAAGATGCCTCGCGTGGACTCAGACCTCAAGCTGGACTTTAAGGATGTCCTCTTCAGACCCAAGAGGAGCAGCCTGAAGAGTCGCTCAGAGGTCGGTGGTGTTAATAAGCTTTACTCTGATAATGTAATCCAAATATTAAAACTTAATTCATCAGACTTCATTTCTCAGGAGCAGTGTCATCTGTCTACTGCTGCATTCAGGAAGTGCACTTACGCCTCAATGGGGGGTGACGCAGTAGTGATATGTTAACTATTTAAACATGGGGGAGGACGGTGAGGAGGGGGGCAGCATTTAGGGTCTTCTAACCCTGTTTGCTGCACTCAAATCATGATTAAAGATGAAAATGTATTTACAGAGCAGAAGCAATTACGTTAATTGCCCCAATAATCTTGAGAGGACGTGTCTGAAGCTGAAAAGTGCACGCTCTCTGTAATTCTATACGTGTGCGCGCCTCTTTGTTGTCTTGTCTTGTGTAAGCCAGTAGGTATACACTGCCTTTGTACTTTGGTGAGCAAACAAGCTACTCTGACTGAGCGTGTAACGGAGGAGTGACCTTCTTAAAAGGTGACAGGAACGAGACTATCAGACAGAGGCTATAAACAACAACTGTCTAGAAGCAGAGAAGAACAACAGAAGAAAAGAAAGGAGAGTTCGAGATAAAAAAAAAAAACAGACTAGATTTTTTTATCATAAGTCATTTATGTATCTAGCAGCCACAGATGTGGCTCTCTGGGACAACACAACGCTCTCCTTGTCGTTTTAGAATCGCAACTTCCTCAACATAGCGATGTGTCACGAGATCAGGGACCCAAGATCACGATACTGGTGTGGTGGCACTCCATCTGGGGTGGAAGGGGTGCGAGACGCATCTGAGGGGTAGCAAGCAACATGACACAGGAGGCTTCTCAGAAAACCTGTTTAAAAATAGTACTGTGTGTTACAGTCAACCAGAGCACATTCCATATGCCACAGAGGTATCTAGATAACATTTTATATATATATAGATATATATATATATCTATATATATATATATATATATATATATATATAGATATATAGATAAATATATATATCTATATAGATATATAGATATATCTATATATATATATATATAGATATAGTGATATATACTGATATATACTGCATATAACAGCACAGAGAATACACAGTATTTACTGTTAGCACAATAAATACTAAGTTTACTAACGTTAGCTAGAGAAAGCACAGAGAATACACAGCACTTGAGCACACACTGATATGTACGTGGTGTAAAAGCCACTTCTATATTTTGTGACACCTCATTCTTGATATTTGATCAAATCCTCTCTTCCTACAGTAACTAAATATTAAAGAAAACCCCCTAAAATAAGATGATTTCAGGTAGCAGGCCAATACGCTGCAGCCAAGCCTGATGGCCCATTGCACTCAGAAAGTATCCATCTGACTGCTCTTGTTTGAATTATTGCTGCTATTAGCAGGAGCAGAAATCCACCTGTGAAAGCTAAGCGTGCCAGGCATCCACCGAGATGTTTGGAGGAGGGTATATGAGCATCATGGAAGATAAACGGCATCAATAACAAGAGACCACATGGTAAGATGGTCGGTAATCGAGCACTGATGCACCATCACTGAGCAGAAACGTGTCCCTTAAATCTGGAATTAATTAAGTTTTATGCAGATGTCCATTTTCACTGCATCATTGGAGTTAATGAAAACACTGCAACACAGCAATACAAATAAGATGATGATGTTATTGCCATTAAGTCTTTCAAATTGCAGGGCTGATATGGTTGTATTATTAACGTCATTAGTGTGTTTCACAAATCACATCGAGGGGGGTTTTGTGTTCTAATGCAAAAATGTATATATCCAGATCTAACAGCAATGGCCTAGCATAAATGCTAAGAATAACTGGCATCTGGATCCATGCGTCATACTTTGCCATGATTTACTAGTGACTAGAGCTGAGTCAGTGTCCTGTATTGAAAGAAGAGGTCTGTATTGATTTGTATGATCGGAAGCTCCTCCCTTCTCATCCATACTCCTTTCACCACTTTCTCTTGCCATTATGAGTTATGGCCTCATTTCTGCTGTGGATCTGAAAAAGATTCCGACGTGAAGGTTATGGCACACTTTGTTCTGTTAGCCCAGCTCCACAGCTGAAGTAGTTTTGAATAATATATGTGTTGGCACTACTCAACAAAAAACTTATAGCACTGTGAAACTGTTGGATTTAAGTTAATGGAAGCAGTTTGAAGGCTTAAAATCATCGGTTTTAAACATTGAACAAGCTTCACTCAATGAAAACAATTTATATAATCTCCCCTGTAGTGAATATGTGTTATAATGATTTTAAATATTGAGTTCCAAGCTTGTTAATACGACATTCTTTCTCTTAATGACTTCTACAACAAGTAGCCACTGTGGCTACAGGTGCCATTGACACTATACTGTTAAAACGTAGTGCAACAGTAGCACAAAGTAAATCTACTGAATTGAGAATGCAATGAATACTAAATTTACTAATATTAGCTAGCATTAGCAACCATAAGTTAGTGGTCCTACTAGTCCAAGTAGCAGCAACACAGTATTCAACTGTTCAGTTGTAAGGATGTTCCATGTGTACGTGTGTACTCCACTCATAGTGCAGTGGTCACCTCATTGGAATAAGATGTATTTATAGCAGGTGTTTTTGAAAGGAATCATAGCTATGACTTGCATCATCAGTGCAGATATACTTTGTATATCTCTGTAAAGGCAGCAGCTGGTGTGGCTCTGCTTGTTTCATGTAGCTTATCACATTACAACAGCAACGACTAAGCAAACCATTGGATCTAAATGATTCAGTGCATCCCCACGAGGACCCGGAACATGAGCCACATTAGCTGCTCCTATTTTTAAGAAAATCGGCAATCTCACCTTAGTCAGCTTTTTTAGAAAAAAAAAGAGGATCCGTCGCATAAAAGACTTCCCTGGTAGGCTGTGATTAATGTACATGAAACAAGTCTCCAGAACTGCTCTCATCTCTCTCTCATCTCTCTCTCACCCCCCCCCCAGGTGGACCTTCAGAGGACCTTCACATTCCGCAACTCCAAACAGACCTACACCGGCATCCCCATCATCGCTGCCAACATGGACACCACAGGGACGTTTGAGATGGCACAGGTCCTCAGCAAAGTGAGTTTACACAACTGAATGGATGAAAAATAAATAACAGCGTCACTGTGTTTGTCTTTGCGTGGGCCTGCCAAGATCCCTACACGTTATTCCACTGAGATTTGGTAGAAGGAAACAAAAAAAAAAACAGGATGTTGTGTGGAGCCACGGGAAAAGACATGAATTAGAAACATTGTTCTAGAAACAGTTAGACATCTGCTTGCGATGAGTTATATCACAAATTAATAGACAACAATGGGAATGGGATTTTTTTTTTTTTTTAAGTTTGTTAAATCATTTCTGTATTCCCTCTCCCTGTCCTTCTTTGTCTCTTTAGCACACCCTCTTCACAGCCATTCATAAACACTATTCGGTAGATGAATGGAAAAACTTCGCTGCTAATCATCCAGAATGCGTTGAGGTAATATCACCAATAATAAAATATCACACACATACTTATTCATAATGGTCTCCTCCTAAAATGCAATTGTTTGGCTTTTTCTCCACAGCATGTAGCCGCCAGCTCCGGCAGTGGCGTCGCAGATCTGGAGAAGCTGTGTGCCATCTTGGAAGCCGTCCCTGCCCTCAAGTACATCTGTCTGGATGTGGCCAACGGCTACTCTGAGTACTTTGTGGAGTTTGTCAAGACGGTCAGAGACAAGTTCCCCAAGCACACCATCATGGTAAGAGAGGTGCTTATGAGCGGTTATGAGACGTAATGTAAGATTGTGTGTTGGAGGCTAATGCTGTCTTGCTTTGCAGGCTGGTAACGTGGTAACAGGGGAGATGGTGGAGGAGCTCATCCTCTCTGGTGCTGACATCATCAAAGTGGGCATCGGGCCAGGTGAGTGAGCGCGGCGGTCTGAGCGTGTCTGCATATAGTCTGAGGAGCGTGCCGCCTCTAAACCAACACAAAACGATACGGGACTCGCCTACAAACACACTTGACTTGTAGTGAGTTGTACTAGACTCATAAAGTGCCTCTTATTGCACAGTGCTTGATTTGACTTACCTCATAGATTGTTGTAAATAGAGTAAAATGGTTTAATTACCAGCAGAATAGCCTTTGTTAATGCAGCAAACCATTTGAAGAAGAAAGACTCTAATGTCAATCCTTTTATTTAGCTAAATCTCCTAAGGGCCTGGCATATAGATGATCATGTAAATAGCTTGTTCCATGTGATGTAGACAATCTGTTAGATCACCTGGTACTGTTTTCTGTATGCAGCCTGTAGAATAGCCACCTGATCTGACAGCAACAGATCTGACAGACAACAGGTTCCTGGAGCTACAGCAGCAGCCGTCAAACATAGACAGAATAGTTACAGATGGACGACTCTCATGTTTGCTTGTTAACTGTGTGCTGCAGGGTCTGTGTGCACGACCAGGATCAAGACGGGAGTGGGATACCCACAGCTCAGTGCTGTAATAGAGTGTGCAGACTCAGCCCACGGACTCAAAGGACACATTATCTCTGTAAGTCCCACATGACGGCAGAAACAAGTAACAGGGGACAAAGCTGTCTTCCTCTCTGTGGACAGGAAGACACACAGGGTTCGGTTGGTATCAGACCAGCACAAATGTAAGGAACTATGGACAAGTTAGGAAAAAGGCAATCCAGTTAGATAAGGGGCCTTTCATTGATGCACAATATGTTTCAGATACAGAAGATGTTGAAATATAAAAAAAATGTTTGGATTTGGTTATTTTATTTTGTGCTGGAAAGAGAACTTTTGCTTTAAAATCTTTTTTTATTATTATGTTAGGCTATTGAATGTTCTGTACAGCCTATCAACGTACAGGATAGGGTCCTAACAAACATTTTCCAAGTACCATTCAAATCCATAGTATAGATCAACATGATAGCCTGAGTAATAATTCCTGTTATTAATGACTCAGAGGGTTTATTTGCTGAAGCACAGTGATAAAAGTGATCGCACTGGGTCCACAACGTGCTGTTGCATAAAGATTATAATAGTTTCTAATGTTGATGATTATCCTGTGTTGCAGCCACTAGAAGGGCATCCTCAGTCTTCTAAAGCTGGTAGAATATTAAGAAAATATATAAAAAGATTCAGTAAAAGACATATGACTGTACGTTTTCTCTGCTCAGGACGGTGGCTGCAGTTGCCCTGGAGATGTAGCAAAAGCCTTTGGTGAGTATTCAACGCACAGTTGTTTGTTCTTTTCATACATGACAGTAACAGTAAAATGACTTTACTGTTCTGCAAATCTAACCGCACGACTTCTCTGCCTTTGCTCCACAGGTGCAGGGGCTGACTTTGTGATGATGGGAGGAATGCTCGCCGGCCACGACCAGTGCACCGGAGAGGTCATCGAGAAGAACGGCAAGAAATACAAACTCTTCTACGGCATGAGCTCCGACACAGCCATGAAGAAATATGTGGGTGGAGTTGCTGAGTACAGGTGAGGGACTGAGAATCTCCTTTAAATAACTTTTCATACGTGTTCAGTTTATTAACTCAGATGTCCGTGACTTTCTAAATTCTCTCTCCGCTCTGCTCTGCTCTTAGGGCGTCTGAGGGGAAGACAGTGGAGGTTCCCTATAGAGGAGATGTGGACAACACCATCCGTGACGTGTTGGGGGGCCTCCGCTCCACCTGCACCTACGTGGGTGCCGCCAAGCTCAAAGAGCTGAGCAGGAGAACCACCTTCATCCGTGTCACACAACAGTCCAGCCAGATGTTCATTTTGTAAGGCGTACACATGTCCGCACACACACACGCACAGGTTGCAGAATATGCATTGCATGTGTATTATGAGTTTAAACGTGCAATAGTAGGACAGTGGTGTAACACATACAGGAGGACGCCGCAAACTCACACCCACACTTCTACAGTAAACACCCCAACCCGTTTCTCTCAGGATGTCTGCTTTCAGAAAGCTGTTAGTTTCCCGCAGGTCGTGATTAAAATAAACTCAAAGTTCCACTTTAATTCTCAGAGAAGAAACCCAGCACTCTGATCAACCTACAGCCAGTGCGGTTATATGCTTAAGAGAAACCACAGCATGCGAATGAATGTAACAGATTTCATTTCCAATTGGGCGCGAGAGAGCAGGACTACCCGGGCATGTGTACTGCAGTTCTGATATTTCGTATATACTCTCTTAACTTGTGTACATGCAGCAGTCGGGATATTTCTTGACTAACAACATATCGAGAGTGAGCAAGAATGTGAGCTATGTGAAACGCATCACATGTCAACACACTCAGCAGGAGGAGGCCGAGACCACGCGCTAAGATCATTTGGGGAATCTGCTCAACTGAGTGTCGAAATGAACATGCAAATCAATATGCAAGACCCAGAGACGTCACCCTTTAACTGTCACTGGAGAAATCATGCCGCAATAAACTGCATGAAGAACCCTCTGCTATTTTCCTCTGTGGTGTTGATTATTTTTGATCATATTCCCCGATGACCGAGAACACAACAGTGTATCTCTCCTCAGGGTCTGTGTGCATGTGTTTTCGGGTGTGTCAGGGATATTTAGGCAGCTGAACACGATGACCTCCGGATGTATGTATCCCAAACATTTGACATATTTGATTTATTCTGCTGTGCATATAAAAACACGTCACGTTTGAAGTCCTCTTCATTGGTTCCACTGTGCCTGACGTTTTAAATCAATGGCATCTTGTGGCTTCTACTACATTGGAGCTCTTGTTCTTTATGCAAGAAACTTCAGGGAAAAAGTCACGTAAAGAGACGAAACAATTAAACACTGTTAAATGAAAATTCTAAAATACATACTGGAAAACAGAGTTTCAATGTTATTGCAAAGAAGATAGAAAATTGTGGAAATAAACCCCAAATGATCAGCGTCATTTTTCTTTTTTTTTCTATTAAAAACTCTTTAACTTTTGGGACAGTACAAGACACATTTTCTATCTAATACGACCAACTTGGAGATAAGAAAAACCATAATATATTGAGAATGGATCAAACATTAAGTAAACTTAAGAGTCAGCAACTATCTTTTCCCAACATTTAAATAAACCAGCAGATGTTTTAATATCTGCTGTGCCTGCAGGGATGGAAAGAGTACTAGAATATTATACTCAAGTAAAAAGTACTATTACTCTAAATACATTTTACTCAAGTAAAAGTGTAAAAATGTACTTTGACAAAAGTAAAAAGTAGACAGTTAAAATGTACTCTGAGTAAACGTTACATTTTTAAAAGGGGTATCAATGTAAGTACAGTATTAGTGGAAGAACATCACCAGCCGAGCCCTGACGTCAAACTAACTATAACTTCCATTTCTATAGACACAGGTGCAGCCGGTGCATAGAACTGATTATTAATTATTTTATTATTAATTAACCCTGAAGTCTGGAATTAACAAAAAAAAAAAAAAAGGACAAAACTCTAAAAAAAATTTAACAAAAATGACCGAAAGGGACACTGTGGCAGCAACAAGCAATATTACGTCACATAAATTAAACATCCGGACACTTCATGTGGAACCAACAGCAGGAAACATCACCAAGGCAAACAACACACACACACACAGAGAAGGCTACACGCTATGTTACCAGGCAACGCGGTGATGCGGAAGCTCTCCTCTCTCGAGGGTTCAGGGAGTTTGTTGTTGCACTCACCTGTCATGAAGCACAACGTGCGCAGTCCACGCGCTCTCTGCGCTCCTGGGGACTGTTCTGTGGGTGTGTTTGTTTTGGCCATTCATCGTGCATTAAAGAGTGATTCATTAAGATAGATGCAACCTTTTCTTCTCATTATTATTAACAATGCACCTCACACGTCATCGCTCTCTGCGGCTGCAGCTGCTGATTGTGCGCACAATACTTACAATAGAGTACACAAAACAAGGACTTTGCCACAGTAACGAGAGTAAATGTAATTCGTTACTTCCACCCCTGCACATCATATAGGGTAATCAAGTAATGCATGGCTCATGATTTAATATATGAATTCCTGTTGCTCCACATTAACTAATAATTAAGTCCTTATGATGTGATTAGTTCACACTTAATATAACAACAATTAAGGAATGTCAATTCAGTTACTTCAAACATGAATTATATTACACTTACATAGATTTTTTTCAGGGCCACGCATTTGCTCAGCCTCTCTGAAAGCAGAACAGTGCCTGTTCTCATGGAAATATATATTTCCAAAATGCCAAATGACAAATTAGTTTAAGCTCAACAGAACCACCACAGGACTAACCAATAAATTGACAACTGAGTGTAAAAAAGACACATGAAGTCATCAT
Organism: Bovichtus variegatus; assembly: GCA_943593645.1. Lineage (NCBI taxonomy): Eukaryota > Metazoa > Chordata > Actinopteri > Perciformes > Bovichtidae > Bovichtus > Bovichtus variegatus. Next base: position 11,412,255 of record CALSCE010010855.1, on the reverse strand, counting down.
TACTTCACTGCTCAACCAGTCAAGGAGATTTATTTGGTCACCAAATATCTATTCTTCTGTATAATTCATTCTTAATCCCAGATTTGATTTTCTTTTGCGATTTAAGATTCCTTATTTGAAATATCTGCAAGATCTTCATGATTTTACCGCTCTGTTCTTTACAATAACAATGGCTTTGGTACAGTTAAGTGTATTCTCTGATTTCTCATTTCCTTTTAAATTTGCGACAGTAAAGCAAAACTGTCAAAGACAAGCAGAGCAGGAAACATATATTTGAAATGACAGAAGTCATGTGTGCTAGTTGACCAGCGTCTGAATGGGGATGTCATGCAGCCCATTCTACACTAGAGGGTGGTATTTTCTGCTCAATTCCAGCCAAACCAATGGAGGAAAAAAAAAAAAAAAAATCATAGCTCATAAGATAAGATTTGAAATACAGTGCTTGTATGGTGTGAGGGTATATAGGGTGTGTTTATTAATGTTTGTATTCAAATAAAGACACAGGATGCCCATTTATTCCAGATATGTCAAGGTTTCTTTTTCTTTTTCAAAGAGGTGCATTTGTACAGATGTCAAATACATACACCGACAGGGTTTCTCCATTGCTATAGAGGAAAGGGGTGGTGAGACACAGGGGCTTAGTGAGTACGATATAGTACAAACAAGTTGGCTGGGAACTGCCCCCCCCCCCCCCCCCCCCCCCCCCCCCCTCTGCAGGCCAAACTGTCCGAGCAGGTCTGTGCCGATGTCCAGTTCTCTGCTACCGTCTTGTGGGCTAAAAAGTTTCAGTTCAGTACTTGGTGACGCTGGTTAGCAGAGGAACATCTAGACAGACTGGTTTCTAGCCTCAGGGCTGAGTGTTCAGAACAGGGGGAGGAATCAACTGAGCCACAGCTGACAGATAAGCTTCACCCCCCCTCCGTGGCAGTGGGCAGGGTCAGAGGTCAGGAACCGTACAGCCTGTCCCCTGCTGAAGTGTTTGTCGACTTGCACAGAGAGGCAGAACAAAGACGTTCAGTACACTGAAGAGTAATCCAAGCCATCTCCAGCATAATACACATAATATCATAATAATAATTCATAGTTAACTGTCAATAACGACATTTGTTAATCATATCAAATCATATGTAATACATTTACATATCTTATAACCCATATGAACCAGCCCACTATGTAAATTGATTGGGGTGAAACTAAACTGTTAAGTGGGCCTCTACAAGTTTTTTTTTTTTTTCTTTCTGCCTGAGTTGGTTATCCAGCGCTATGGACATTGACGAAACCTCAAAAAAAAAAAAAAAAAAAAAAAAAAAAAAAGGAATCCTGATCGAATTCTGTTCACTTTTAAAACACAACAAAGTGCCAAAAACACATCCTTTTTGCAAAATGAAAGTACAAACATCAAGAAACAAAGAGCACACATGCCTTTTTTTCTGATCGAAAAGTCAAAGCTCACACACCAACATTCATTTTATTTGTAAAATTGTGCAAGAAGCCAATTAAAAAAAAAAAAAAAAAAAAAGACGTTAGCAGTGTTCCTCCAGTGAGGAAGCTTGTCAAAACTCAACAATGACACATTCTCTACATAGTTTTAAGTCCCCTGACATTATATTGAGTGCTACAAGGAGACCAAAAACACAGAAAAAGCTCCTGCACCAAAGATAATGCAAACAATGCAAAGGTTTGTACGCACTGTTTTCACACCGCACGACCAAACCGAGCTGTGCCAAACTCCTTACAAACACGTCGAATAAATTTGATCTGAAAATGTGAACAAAACCAAATTAATGACAAAGCCTGGTTGGTGTAGGGTGGAAAAGATTTCAAACAAACCCGAACACAACAAAAGAAGGGATGCATTCCATGAGAAAAAGGTTTTCCTAGTAGAAAAGAACCAAGGAACCACCTAACACCTCGGCCCGTTGGACCCAAGAACGCGCCGGGCGCCAAGCGAGATGGAGCACAGACAGATAAACACATGGTTACGGCAAGGTGATGTGCAAACACTTAAACTGAGCCATCTCTCTTTTTCATCCTTATTCACCCCACCCCTTTTTTAAAAAAAAAATCATTCTCATTCTCTCCGTCTGTTTTGAATGAATGTTACCCCTAGGGAAGGTATCGGTCTGAGACAGAGGGGTTAGACCAAGCCCATCCTAGGATTAGAAAGTGCTGAAACATTATCAAGTCTTTTACATCTACTTACATGTGCATCTCTGTTGGTTGGTTGTTTTTCTTTTTTTTTTTTTTCTTTTTCTTTTTTTTTCTTCTTTTTTTTTTACAAAAAGTGGTCCCCACTAAGCAATGAGGTTTCTTTTTATTCTGCAGTTCTCACTGTGAACCGCGAAGGGTCAGGGTTTATGATGTCACAGACAATTAGAGGAGAAAACACACACACACACACACACACACACACACACACACACACACACACACACACACACACACACACACACACAAACCCTAACACGCTCTTAACACATTTGAACACCAGGTGAACATAAGCACACATACTACACACATGACACATGGTGCAGACACACACACACAGACACACACACACGCACACGACACATGACAGTCTCTCACACGCTCAAATTTAGAAAGGCCGCAAGGACAAAAGGGAAAGAGAGGTAAGGACAAACTCTCCACTGGGTTTGTTTCTCTTCACTAACATCCTGACTCTTGTTTAACAGACAGTAAAATACACAAGCCATTAGCAAGGATGATACACTGGAGTAGTTCTATGCTACATACACTTGGCACAGCAAAGGAGGGGGGAAACAAAATGTAAGTATTGCACATTGTGGTACATTTCAAGGGGATAAAAACTTGGGTTATCTTAACAACGAAAACTACACCAAACCCTCGGAAAGTGTTGAAACCTTGCTGTGATGTGCCGTTCCCTCTCCTGCATTCAGAATGTGTCTACATTTCAGATTGCTTTGTTTCATAGTCTATTATTAAGCATGCATTTTCACTGAAGTATAAACACAATGACTTTTATAAGCTAGTAGTGAAAAGGAGACCAAATATCAAAAGATGATGTTAGGTGGGGAACAGGCAGCCCAGGCCAGCCCTGCTATGTCCCAGGCCACACTGAAAGGTAGCTAACGGTTGTTGAGGGTTAATCCATTGCTTTGCCTCAGGAGGAGGTGTGAGGCTGGCTGGCTATGATTGGGTACCTGAAACAAAGTTAACGAGGTCACTACGGGAGTCGTGGCAACGAGGCAGACCTTGGCGGGGTCAAAACGTCCGCTGGTTACTTCAGGTGCATGTGACTTTTGCTCACCTGCAGCGTGAGTTTATGACTCTGACCAGCTGGGACATCGGAGGTTTTGGGGGTCAGTTACTGCATATAAGAGACGCTTCCCTGAAAAACTAGCAACTAGTGCTGCAACTGCAATTCATAAGATTTAAATGTACTTTATGGATAAGGGGAATAGTGCTAACTGAAGCGTGTTGTGTTCAGGTTTAGGCTTCTAAAAGCATTTTCCAGTATATGGCAAGATTGTATTTTCTCTATAAGAAGGAAAGGAGGAGTTTTGGTTGCAATGCGAGACGATTATTATTACATGTTTATTGCAGAGAATTTGAGTGGAATGACTCTGTGTGTGTGCGTGTGCATGTGTGTGTGTGTGCGTGTGTGTGTGTGTTCCACTCTTACACAAGGAGAGTGCCTGAATATTGTCATACTATTGCTTTCTAAAGTAATCAAACAGCATCACTTGGCTTTGGCTAAAAATGTTTTAACCTGACTGACAGTAAAAGTTGTGATGGTCTGAGCTGACATGTTAGTTCATATGTTGCGGTTCTGCTTTTTCATTTGTTGGGAAGGGGGTTGGACAAAAAAAGATGTATGTGTGTATGACATGTACATACATTTACAAAAACACACAGACACACACACAGATTGCAAAAGACGCACACACGCATACAAACGCGCGCACACACACACACACAATACTATTTCTTCTCGTAATGATCATGATGTTTCAATAGGAAAAGGAAGAAATTAAAATGTCCTACTGTGGTGGGGTTGATCTGAGAAACCCTGTTTTATTATAAAAAAATAAAGCATTTTCAAATCTCACAAGGAGTCTACTCATTCACTCACCATCACCATCCATCTACCCATTTTCTCAACCATTCGTCATCCATCTGAGCACACATCCATCCCGCCATCACCCTGGTAAACTCCCACCACCTGAAGCGTTGCCCCACACACGTAAACCTATATTATCAGTGGGATTAAAATACGACAGATTTTTAGTTGGCAGACATTGGTTGCCAACTTTCTCTGCCGTACAACATCTGAATACAGAGCAGAAAGCTCAACAGATATGCCTGCAGGACTCCACATCCTCAACAACACTGTAGTGCCTGCAACCTGCAACCTGCACATGCTTATCTAACTACTGTGCATGACCATACTGTAGAGTTGCATGCAGCATGAGAGAAACCTTTATTTTGAATGGCACCATACAATCTGAACATATTAAATCCAAGGCCTCGCTGATAGATTTAAAAACTGCCAATTTCATTTTGTTTTGATTAGATTTCAAAATGGAAATATAAAGCATGTCAGTTACAATGATGTTCGAAAAAAACAAAAAATACAAGACTAAACCCAGTTGTTTACAAAGCTCTAAACGGCCAACCAAGCAGGCATATCTGTGGAGGTAACTGCTGCATCTTCTGCTGCAAAATAGTTTCAGGTTTCAGCTGGCTGAAAGCACAGGCCGTGTTCAAAACTGAACCCTAGTCCCAACACCCTGGTTTTAACAGCAGGAAAAGTGGACAAAAAAAAAAGTCTAAATTTTCCTTCAGATACACAACAAGTGGCATATCTTTAACTAGTCGGTAAATTCAGTAGGCAGGCACATGTTAAAATTCTGTTTTACTTTACAGCTACGGTTATGTTTGTAAAAACTCAAATGTAGTTTGACCTTAACTGCGTTGATTTTCCTCTATAATGTGTCTATAATTGAGAAACAAAAACCCTGGGTCTCCTCCAGTGTGTCACGTGGTCTAGGGCTCGTTTCAGGACAGGTCGGTTCAAAATCATGTCTCCACCCTTCTCCCTCCTCCTGATGTGCAAATTGCAAGATTCTATTAAGTACGACTCCAAGTAGAAACACTGGACATTTAACATTGTCTATATATGAAATGGGTATAACATTTTCCTATACACAGTATACATACTCATACACAAACTCACACACGTACACAAACACACCACAGAGCACTCTCTACAACTGTACTGTTAGTAGTGTGCATTAATCCAACGTCAACTAGTGTCTTTGCAGTAGGGACCACAAAGCGTCTGCATTCATCTAAACACAGCACATATTATAGGTCATTGACTTTCAGGGATGGTCTGTACTGTTTTGTGTTTGTGTAAGTGTGTGTATGGACATACACAAACCAGCATCATGCACACTCTAGCACACACATTACAAATATATGACACCCTCAAAATTCTGTGGCGTGAGCTTCTAATCCATGCTCTCAGTCTCGTACAGAACATCATTGGGATATTTCAAAAGACTGTTCCTTGTTAATCCTCATGCCAGATCCCAAAACTTTCAAAACACATTCAAATACTTTCCCCTAACTTTTGTATGGCTGGCTGGCTGTACAAGTGCACATGCTGAAAACCATCATATTTCTAATTCCTTTTGTCACCATATGTTTTTTTTTTTCTCTAACGGTCTACTTACTGGAATTGTTCTCCAATACCTGTTACAATCATCTCCTCTTTGTGATCCCATGGCACATCCGCTCATACGTCACCAAAACAACCCTTCACTTTTCCAAAAGCTTCAACGTTCCAAAGTGCTGTTGCTACTTTCTACCCATGTCTAAATAAAAATAAAAATAATCTAAAAACATACAGTACTGCATTAATAAAGAGACAACAAAAATGTGTCGGCTGTATGGTGTGTGACAGGTGTGTTAAGTGCTTTGAAACATCCTGACCCTCTCAGAGCTGACGTGCAGATTCTCTCGGCTCCTCTCACACAATCTTTCTCCATAAAAAAACAAAAAGTAATTCATCCAAAAATGATGAAGATTGTATGCAGTCTTCCTCTTAACATTTTCTTGAAGTAAAGTTTGCCAACCCAGTGTGTATGCACTTCTATGTATTAGGTTAGGGTATCTCACATTTATACATTAACCCACCTAGGTTCAACATCTAGGACTAAATGACCCCTGATTAAGGTTTTTGACAATCATTGAAAACAACTATCTGGTGAGATAGAAGACGAGGGGGTTTATGAAAAAAAAAAAAGAAAAAAAAGAAAAGAAAATGCTCAAGATGAAAGTAAAGACTCCACTGTCGTTACGCTGAACAGAGTAAGTTGTTCCCTCTCTTTTGTGTGGCACACTGGCGCCACCTGATTACATCACTGGTCAGGTCTGGCACACTCTGATGACACTGTGGATAACTCGTGGTTTGTTATGCTGGACAGGGAGGATGATGTTTTTCCAACTCCCACTCTGATTTAGAAAATGTAAAAATGAAATCATGATTTACCCACAAATCCTTCATGCTCAGGATCAGCTGACATTATGTGGTCCAGTGTAAAACCACAGAGGCGGTAAAGTGTTTTTGTCCAGGCAGCCTCACTTGCAGTGCACAGGGAGTGAAATCACTGTCAAGAGACGACCTGTGAGCTAATTCAATTTGAAATGTACATGTGTCATGTGTAGCCAGCCAAGAAGAGCCATCAAGCGTTGCTCCTGTGTGCCACACAGCCACCAATAAACATTTAGCACGCCTCACAAATCCCTCACCATAAGTCATCTTATGAAAACCACCAAAACGGCACCGATTGCTTGTGTGATATCAATTCCATCTATAAATGTCTTATAGATGTAAATGTGTTATTAACTACATGGGCCTAATGTAAGATGATACCATGTAGGGTAAATGTACCTCTACAGTACAGTATTCAAGATAGAAAATAAAAATGGAAAACAAAACTTTAAAACCAAGACAAATGAAACATTAATGTGGGCATTCATGTTTTTTTTTGTAGAATCCTTTTATGTTTTTTTTTCCAAATCCCAATGGTTATTGAACAGTCCTGCTAGCCTTCACTTGCCAATATTTGACCTTCCCTCGATGCTGACTTTCACCTCATGAGGGATGAAGGAAGGTTTGGGCAGGGTCAAAGGCGGCTCCTCCTCTGATTTTTCTACTTTCCGACCTTCAGGAGCAGACCATCTCCGCTTCCTGCCTCCTGAGGGCTTACTGGCGCCAGCTTCTGTGCTGCTAGCAATCTGACCTTTAGAAACTGACCCTCTTTCCCCAAACATGACATCCCCGTTTTCCACATTGGTGCCCCCTCCACTCCCATTCCCACATCCACCCCTCCCTCGCTGGCTGATGCCATTTTCCCGCTCGCTGTGCCTGGAGCCTCCTCCACTGCAGCTCTGGGGAGCGTCTAAAACAGCTCTGGAGGGTTTGAGGTGCCCGTGGCTGGAGGCTGGGACAGACGCATAGGTGGCCATCTCCAGGGGCTGAGTCTTCTTCAGGGATCCGTTCCTCAGGTTCTTGAGGGTGAGTGAAATACAAACGTCGCCCACAGAGAGCTTGGTGCAAGGTAGCTCCAGAAGCTGGGTGGTCCGGTCTGGGCAGCATGAAGACCATCCTTGACCGAAGACAAAGAAGGGGTACTCCACCAAAACTTCCACACTCACCTGTAGGAGACGGAATCAACACAAATACACGTCAATACCGAAACCTTTTCTGTGCCTTAAAGCCCCTACGAACTTAAGAAACAATCAGATTTAAATTTAAGAAAACACTCAAAACCCTTCATCAGGATTCTGTGGACATGGTTCGATTAGATTTAGTTGTCAGCAACAATCCACCAACTATTATATATATATTTTTTTTTTTTCAAGCAACAGAGACATGGCTGCGTGTCGAAAACTACAAGGACTTTTAGTTTTGTCTAAATTTAGCTGAATAAAAGAACTACAGTGACATGCTGTCCTTAAAATCAGCAAGACGATTATGTAATAACTCTGATTGGTCTGTTAGAGGCACAGCTGGATACTGTTGGCATAGCAGTAGAAAAGAAATACAAACATTGAATAAATGTCTTAGTGACGAAAGGGGCAACATACTTCAAGGGAAAATGACCAATCCAAAAATGAAGCCTTTTGGTCCATTACACAACATCCATGAAGAATATGGAGCATATTTTAGTTCAAGAGATTAAAATTCTTCCGTCAGAGTTCTGGATTAAATTCTGAACCTTTAGCACTGATTGGGGGTCTGCATTATCATTTGTGTGTATGACTAGAATGAATAGATGACAGATGGAAGTAGAGGAGACTTTGAGACATGACGGGTAGAGGGTGAAAATAAACCGGAGGAGAAAGAAGATGACGTGAAGAAGGATCTGAAATATAGTAGAGAGAATGAGAAGGTGGGAGTGGAGGAAGTTACTGAGATGGAGATGAAAAGGCGAGTTTTCAGAGGGAGGGTGGGTTGAACAAAAAGTGGAGTGAGGAAGTGAGCGTAAAAGAGAACAATGTCAAGAACGATACAAGTGTAAGACGTATCAAACAGCCTCTCAAAGCAAACGTCAGGCAATATTTTCCCTATCGTATTATATCATTTTTTTTTTACTTCTCAGAGTTAGTCCTCTGAGTTTGGACTCAAAGCTGCTACCACCTCTCAGAAACAAAAAGTAAGGAGAGCCACTGATGGAGTACAAGAGAGAAAGATAAGTCTTTGAAAGACTGTCAGCTTTTGTGGGGTACAGTATCAAAGAGCAGCCGGGGGCGGGAGAGATGGTTAGAGATGTGCTGTGTGGGTGGACGAGTCACAGGGTGGACAGATGAAATAGATTAACTGGCTTTAACACACACCCTCAAAGACAGTAAGAAGTGTGCGTGTGTGTGTTTGAAGGAGTTGGGGGGAACCGGAGACAGAAAATATAAAGATAAATTGATGCTTAGTATTAGATCGTACTTATAAAAGAGTTCCTTGTGACCTATCATACCTCTCAGAGTATTACATGCAGCAGTAGAAATGCGATACTGCATCAATGCATTCATGTTCCTGGCTTTGCTGAATACTTGATGAGTGGATTCCAACACTCAACTCTTTGAACTTCTCTAAAGCTCCTAATCACAACATGTTTGTTCCATGACTGCCATCCCAGCACATTGAACTTAATTACAAAGGAAAGGAGTCCTGTGAGATTCACCGATAATAGATTCATTAATAAGGGAGCAGCTCACCGCTTTTCATTCAACATTATTACATTATTACTAAGAGTATGCATAAAAGCCATCTTACAGATCTTGTTGAAAGATTCCTGACTCACAGAGACGACTATTGAACTTAAGATAAAAACAACAGTAAAGAATTAATATTTGATGGGTGGTGGTAGTCTAGTGGTCTGGTGGTTTGGCTTCAAATAGAACGCTAGAAGTTTGTGAGTTCAATACCAGGTTAAGTGCCCCGAGCAAGACGCTTAACCCTGAGTTGCTCCAGGGGGGCTGTCCCCTGTAAATCGCTCTGGATAAGAGCGCCTGCTAAATGACTTGTAATGTAATGTAAACAATTGATCAAATCAGTCAATTTTTCTGTTGTTCCACTGAGCTTTTAAATCGACTTAAGGTTTCAGCACAAGTCATAATGATGTCATAAACCATTATCATTTAAAATCACATAGAGAACAACAATTAAAGGAATGGTTTCGCTTTCTTGCGGAGAGTTAGACGAGGAGATTGATATCAATCTCATGTCTGTGCATTAGCAATAGAGACAGCACTTATAGTTGATTTGCTTAGCTTAGCATAAAGGAATTAGGGGGAACTAGCAAGGTTCCAAAGTTATGAAATATAGTACTACTATCACCTCTAAAGCTTAATAATTAATACGCTGTACTAATCTGTGCAAAAACTAAATGTAGTTTTTCAAGGATTCAATTTGTGTGGGCATTAAACAAACAAGATTTAACGTTGGTAATTAGGGAGCTTTAGAGGTGCAAAAAGCTGTATTTCTCTCTCTAGAGGTAGAGCTAGTAGCCCTGCTGTTTATGCTAAGCTAAGCTAGTTGACGCCTGGCACTATCTCCATAGTTAATGCACAGGTATGAGGGTGATACCCATTTGAACTCTCGTACGAGAGTGAAAAACTGTATTTCCAAAAATGTCAAACTAATCCTTTAATAAAGGTTGTTCCCTGGCTCTCACCTGTGCACGGTGCTCACCAACAGAGAACTGAACCACAGCAAAGTTGGATGAGCTGTGGCTTCCTTCAATGCGCTCCACTGTGGACGAGTCGATCTTCAGATCGCTGCTGATCTCAGCACTCTGGATGAAGTCCTCTGTCTTCAGGTCCTCCACACGTTTCAGCTCCCCATCAGCCAGCTGGATGATGGAGCCCTTGATGAAATAAGGAGGGAGCGAGGTGGGCACCACCGTATTGGATGAGGATGGTGGAGCAGAAGGAGCGAGCAGCCCTGGCGGAGCGGGAACAATGGGGAGATGAAGCTGGGCTTGGACCACAGCACCTGAAGCGGCCTGGTGATACGAGGCGCTGGGAGGTTCTAGAGTTTCTCCTTTGGGGGCATTGGCAGCAATGTATGTTTGTGGGAGTGTGGTAGGAAACGGTGCGGCTTGGGTAGATGATGTCACGTGGGAGGTTACAGTGTCCAATGTTGTGACCCCTCCTCCACTAACAGGGATAATGACCGGCTGGGCGCCAGGAATGAGTAAGTGCTGTTGTAGGCTGGTGTGGTAGCTGATCGGCGTATGCTGGCTCCCACTGCCCCCTGCAATGTAACCAATGATAGGTGGCTGATGGTAGATACTGGTGGAGGGGAGCCCCATTGACAGTGACTCTGTGGCGCTGTGGGTGGTCTGGATGACGGTCTGGGGCGACAGTGTGCTGACAGCAGCTTTCAGGCTGTCAACACTTAATGGGGGTGGAAACGTAAAAGAAGAGGTGGTGTTGGAGGAGGAGGATGTGCGATTGACAGGCTTGCCCAGGATGATGCCACCTTTCTCCAGGTGTGCGGGGGCTGAGGTTGTCAGCTTCTCATTGCTGGCTCTGGGTGGTACCAACTGATGGTCCCCATGGCTGTTGGGCATTAGCATGAAAGAGGTTCTCAGCCCTGAGGGATCGTGAGTAGCGTAGTCTGAATGCAGGACCAGCTGGCGGGCCTCGTAGGAGGTCAAAGACGAGGTGACATCCCGTGATTTGCTCCCTGGTTTAGAGAGGTTGGACTCGGGGGACGCTCCATACCGCCGGCCCCTTTCCAGCTCCCCATTGTGGAGCTCTCTGGATCTGGAGCCACCATCCTCTTTCCTTGTGGGTCCGTCCGTATACTGCACCACAAGCTGGGACATCCCATGTCCCAAACTATGGTGGGGGTGCAGTGACTGGAGAGGAAGGTGAACACCTCCGTGGTAATGAGGTGACGGCACAGTCCGTGTTGACGTTGACATTTGAACATGGTGAGGGGCGAGGTCTGTAGAAGGCGGAGGCATGGAGATACGTGCCGAGGATGCTCTCTGCTGGTCATGTTTGGAGACGTGCGAAGGAGAAGAGACTGTGTCTGAGTATGAGTGTCTCTGCGCAGCCAAAGAGGAGGACGAGGAGGAGGTGAGGGGGGGAGGTGGAGGAGGAGGTGGAAGCAGTTGAGGGGAGATGTAGCCTGCGTATGGGGCAGTGTAGGGTGAGGCTATAAACTGCAGGTTGGGGGGCAGTTGGGCGTAATGGACAGTTCCTCCAACTGTGGACTGTGACAGGGGGGACGTATACACTGTAGGAAGTGATGAGACTAGCCTCAGTGAGGACGAGGTGGATGAGGAGTCTGATGTGGAGAAGAGGGATTTATACTGGAGGCCATCAGACTGACTGGAGCTACGGTGTCCACCCATGCCACTCTCATTCCCACCAGGCACACTGGCAAGCCAGGCCATGTTCTCTGTGCGCTGGCTGTCACTGGCAGGTGGGACGGTAGGTGAGCGATTGTCAGATGATAATGTGCTTGAGGGGATCTCTCTCTTCTTTGGGGGCAGACATTCATTACTGCGTTCCTGGTTGGACTTCATGCTGACTTCGCCTTACGTCCCTCAGCTGTACTTGCGTTATAGTTCCTTAACTTTTGGCCTTCTATACCTTTTTCTTTTCTTTATCTCTCTCTGACTTTTGATTTCACTTTCCTGTCTTTTTCTCACTATTGATGATCCGTCCCTTGTCTCGTTTTAATTAGCTGTGAATGAACTTTACCAATCTGTTCTCTCTTTCCTTCTCTATCCAGTTCACCCAAGGCCGATGATTATCAGGTCTTTTCTTGATAACAAAGAAAATCAAGCAGGTGAGGAGGGATTAAAGATGGAGATGAAGATATGAAGGGGTGGTTAGAGGGGAGGGGTTGGGCGGTCTGTTTGGTCCAGAGGTCTTTAGCGGCTGAAGGGTGAACTCAGTGTGGTAGGGGAGAGAGTCACGACGTCACACCTGCTGCTGCCGCCGAGGACGACGGGGGGCCGAGTGCGTCGCACTTCATGCGGAATCATTTCCTTGCAAAAGCAAGTCTGCCCACACCCAGCACAATCCTGTGGAAGAGAGAGAGAGATAGGAAGACTGTTAGAAAAAAAGGTGTCGATCTCAAACAGATGAATAGGTTAATACAGACAAATTTGAAGAGAGGCCAATTCTCCAAATTTCTACCGTCCAACACTGCACGAGTGCATCCGCTAATTGTTTTTCAATGAACATGAAATAAGCTGGCACAGTGAAATGCACTGCATCATACGGTAAGTATTCTCGATCTTGGGTATGCCATAAAGGAGCTCTGCTGATATACTGTCTGTCTCTGAAGCAACACACACTCCTTTAAGTCTTCAGTGTAAAAGTAAATCTAAATTTTTGACTATTTGGTTGTAATCGTTTATTAATCACAATAAAGCAACTGAAATTACACTGGATCATGTTTTGCAACCAAGTGCACATTCAATTCAAGGAGCAGGAGAGAGACACATGGTTCCAGTCAACCCGAGCCATGAAAAGGAGAAACAAAACATAAAGGATCGCCACGTACCAGCTGAACTATGCGCTGCACCAAGAAATTCAGGAGCACAAATAGGTAAGGCTCTAAGAAGAAATCAACTAAATAAAAAAAGATATGAAAATGGCTAGAAGGGAAATGAAAAGGGCTACAAAATGGCGGTAAAATTAGTTGTTGTATTGGTATATAACAGGTGGCAGTTGTTTTGTTTTTTTTGACACAACAGTGGGTAAACAAAAGAATTAAAGCAGAATGAAACTAATAATAATACAACCAGTTCTAATAGGTTTCCAGCAGATTCCAGCCTTAATAATAATAATAATAATATTCGAAACAATTCCAAGAAGTTTGCAACACCTGCTGTACTTGGACATCTGATAACAAGCCTGTGCTGTACTCAATAAAGTATGTGCGTACCACATGTGTGCCTGTGTGTGTGTGTGTGTGTGTGTGCCATCTGTTAGCGAGGACCCCCTGTTGCAAAAGATGGAAAGCTTGGTGTGAATCTCATAAATAATGTAGAAGCATTTCAAGCACATGCACGCCCACACACACACAACCAGCGACACACCATCTTGCTTACTCACTGACACCTGGGCATATTCAATTATGCTGACACATGTTCTTTTCCTGACACGCAGCTCAAGTTCACACACAAACACACATTCACTTTCACTGACTAGTGTACAAAAGCTGAATGAACTGTCCAGCAGTTCTGACCAATAGTGGTCAGAGTATTAGTTGACTGACACACGACACATTTGAAATAAAAATGCACAGCTAGCATAGCAAGGTTTGTAAAATAATCATATAATAATAATAATAATAATAAACACTTGGAAATGTCTTCAACCACCTACAACATGTGAAATCCAGCCTGTAGCTTATATTGTAATTTACAGGCATTTCTAAGCATGATCCGAATGCCATGAAGAAGAAAAAGATGGACGGTAAAAAAAAAAAAGAAACTCTTGTTCATGATACTTTATATTATTTAGAGAAGAAAGGCAGTGACACTATTAGTGTTCTTCTAAAATGGAACTGTGGTTCCGAACTTATCTTCATATTGTAGTTGAACTATCTTGACATAACAGGCTATGACATAACTTGACATAGTGGATTGAAGTATTTACTATTGTGCATTTGGAAACACTGAGAATCTGTAGACTGCCATTTATGTAGCTGACATCACAGAATGTAGAACTGCAATTGTTGTTAACTGTACTCACGTTAGACCACATAACACAGCCTTATCTGATGTCTGCAGCTGCCAAGCCACAGAAGATTGAATCTATCAACCAGAATGAATGGATGAACACCTTCGAGGCTTCCTATGGCTTATTTGCTAGCTCCTGTAGAGTGATACCAATTGTACCTAAACATTCTGGTATGTGTGTGTGTGTGTGTGTGTTTGTATTCTGTAGGACGAAAGGACATCTTGCATCTCAAGCAGATTGCTACTATAACCTACATACTATAGGAGTGAACACACATGCACATATTTACATGATGCACAAACAGTACAAGAAGACACACACATGCAGGCTTTGTTTTATGGTAGTGATCACACACACACACACACACTTTCTCAAGCACGCACCATCTGTTCAATCAAGCAGGTATGACTCAGAGTGTGTTGAGAGGTGCTGTTGATCGGTGAGCTTTTAGCACTGAGATGCACTCTTCACTGCCTCTCCCTCCTTCTCCCTCCTTCTCCCTCCTTTCAACTCCTCTCCTGCCTCAGCCTGCCCACCTCTTCTTCTACATCACTCCATTCTCAATTATCATTCTTCCATCTAATGGTTTTATGTTCTTAATCGTCTCTCAATGCCTTTGCCTCTTCTCTCTTGGCATCCTTTCACAATAATCTCCTACTTGTCTCTCCCCTGTACCGCACATCATTGAACGTACCGTTCTTGCTGTATCATAAAATTTAGTCGGTATAGAAGGTTTTTTATTTTTATTTTTAAACTACAACCCAAACTTGTATTCAACAAGTTGTTGCTTAAATTAAAACTTTGTGATAAGAGGAATATTATGTGTCTGAGAGCTCTGAGATCAGAGACATTTCATATCAGCCGTCACAGCGCTGACAGTGTCTGCACAAACAGCCGCAGATCTGTTCCTGCTGCCATCTATGGTTGCTTTTATCTTCAGAGCGAGGCACGTTGTTTCTGACAGTTCACTCTGGCAGGTGAAAAAGCATTGTGAGAATTCCAGGAGAAATATTACATGCATTGTGTAATGGGACATACTGTGCTGCTGTTACATACAGTGTGTGTAATAAGCATGGGGTTGCTAACAACAACATTGTTATTGCAACAGAACGGGTGTGAGCGACTGAACTACGAGAAAAGTGGTTTTACAAAGTTACACAATGGGAACTTCAAATGATTCAATACAGATCAATAGCAACTTAAACCTGCATTGACCTATTTTTTGCCATGTGGGGGCAGCAGAAGCAAACACAATATTGAAATGTTTTTACCATATGAAGTTGATATGTCAAACTTGTTAGCAAACTGTTTGAGCCTATTTACACATCCAGCAGACATGGAGCAACATTAGCATTCAGTTGAAGTTGGGTTTCTAGCCACCTGGAAAATGTAACTCCAATATTCACTCCCTTTTTAGCCCCTTTTTGGTCTCTATCGAATGCTGAGGAAAATATCTGGCTGATTAGCGGATAAATGCTCCACTATGTTCACCACTAACTGTGCCTGTCTGCTGTTTGGTATTGGACAGGGAACTACAGTGGGATTTTAGAACTTCTTTGCTGAAAACAGCTGCCTGCCTGCTGGCCATAACACAGAAAAGAGGCTAAAAAGCAATGAGGTGAAAGATGATAAAATGCTCTGTAGAGATACAGACACACAAATACACACGCATCATGCAGGGAAACCTAAAGAGAGAGAGAGAGAGAGAGAGAGAGACAGAGAGAGAGAGAGAGGGAGAGAGAGAGAGAGAGATAATGAATAGAAAGAGGCTGTGCTGACAGTGAGGGAGAAGGAGCGAAAGTAGAGAAAAAGACTCTATTAACCCTTCCAGCATGCAGGGTGGGAACTTATTTTTAACAACAACAAAAAAAAAAACTACAGCATCAATTAATGAAGGAAGAGTCTGAGGAGGATTGACAAAGGGATTTAGGGGAAGGATAAAGTAGTGGGGAAAGGCTTGGGACGCATGGGAGACATGGAGAGAGAAAGAGAGGCGAGCTCAACTGACCTACATTGCAAAAAGAGAGAGTATTGCTTCACTGAAACTAATACTCAAACACACATTCACTGAAAAGCTATGTCACCTGAATCTTGCTGAGTTTGCAGCTCTGTGTGTGTGTACGTGTGTACGTGTGCTGTGTGTGTGTGTGTACGTCAGTGTGGAGAGAGAGACTAAAGCACATGGAGGACAGACGGCTTGGGTTACAGGTCATCAACACACACACACACACACACACACACACACACACACACACACACACA
>CALSCE010010855.1:11383116-11385988 GCA_943593645.1 Bovichtus variegatus | reverse complement strand
TCTCTCTCTCTCTGTCTCTCACCCACACAGACTCAAGCACTCACACGTTTTACTCTTTGGATTCAACGAGAAAGAGGGTGATAGTGTGAAGGAGGGAAGTACAGCCTCACACACTTCAATCGCCACAGTGAAAGATGAAGAAAGACACAGGCACATTTTCTGAATCATTATACTTCCACTGTAAACCTTGCACACTATGCTTTGGCAGTACTGCGCATACAGTTCTGCCAATAAAGCACGCTTATATTTTGAGAAGAGAGAAAACAAAAGAAATCTCACTTTCAGGTCAAACGTATGCTTCGGCAACTTGTTTTTTTGATCAAAATGTGACGCTAATAAAGCTTCATTGAATTGAACTGAAATGACCCCAGAGGCAGATGGAGGGAGCAAAATAGAGAACGCGAGAGAGAGAGAGAGGAAGACAGACAGAGATTCCAGCAGGGAAACTGCAGCACTCTCCAAACTCTCTGCTCCCTGTGGGGTAAATGAGAGTGCTCTGTCTGTGATTGTGTGCGTGCACGTGTGTGTGTGTGTGTGTGTGTTTGTTTGTGTTCACTTAAACAAGCATGTCTGTTTAAGACAAGGACCAGAGTGTCCTCCCTACTCTCATTGCAAGGCACCAAATGTTGAGGCAACAGAACAGGCAGCAACATGGTTCCCACTCTAAAAGCCTCCACACTGGGTTATCTCAAAGAACGAGGCACTTAGACACTTTATTTTTTCTTTTAAAAACTGGTTAATAGCAGTGTTTAAGTATGAATGACTCATCTCTTCCTCAGAAATCTGCCTCTTCAATGAAGCATTGCAAATATCTGATTTCAACCAACAAATAACCTGAAATATCTGTGACTGGCTGGTGTGATCGTGTGGAACACAGTAAGCAAAGTTTGGAAAAACACATGACTACTTCGCCAACTCATCCCTCATGCTAAGAAATGATCACGCAACTTAATCTTGGGCGGTGACTTCTAGATCTACAGCTGAGGTTGTTGCTCAGAACATTCAACCGGTATTACTCTTTAATGTCTGCACTGTGGACGCCTGTACTGTGGAATAATGAAATGTTTTTAATTAGTTTGTGATGCATATTATCAGCCCGTAGCTGGACAGATCAGTGCTGCTTTGAGACGTAACCTGCCAATTAGTATCCTGACACTCTAGTAAAGTCAAATATTAATCTCCCACTGAGCGTGCAGACTCCTGGTGGAGGTCGGTTAGTGTTTGTTATTAAAGTCACCCATGTCCATTGTTTATTGCTCACGACAGCAGTAAACAGACACGCAGAGTAACCCTCAGGGAAAGAGGCGAGTGGAAAATAACACTCATCCTCCAAACAAGCAAAGGCAATCTGAGGGGGAAAGAACTTGAAAAACTTTGCCTAAATGTTTGTTCACATTGACTTTCTTTAGCTCGCTGGAAGAATGCCTTCCAGCGAGTAGAGAGACTATCCATCAACCACAAGGAGTTCAACTCCTTGAACTTCAGGATTTGCTCTGCAGAAATGTCTGCAAGCAAGATAGTCGCCAGCAGCTCTAAGGGTGCTATTGTGCAGCCGACCCCGTGATCTTACTTCCCTGTGGAACATTCCTCCTGGGAATCAATATTACCAACAAAAAAAAAAAAAAAAAAAGACCACAATTGTGCTACGAGTAATTCAGAGAAAAAGCTTGTGGTTCGCTTGTAATTTTAAGAATGCCAGATTTGTTTGTATAGAAATAAATCAATTAACATGCATAGATATTAGATAACCAAACACACACACACATAATTAATGAATATAAACAAAGTGATAAACTACAATACAGCCGCCCCCCCCCCTCCTAATGCCTAACAGAGACATTATTTGTCGGGTGTTTTTCGCTCCCTCAGCGCTGCCAATAAGGCTTCCATTCTAGCAGGAAGACCTTTCACTAACTGCTTCCTGAAGGTGTTGTGCATGAAAATATATTGCTGCTCCAACAGAGAGCGCAGATGCAGTCTCATTGACACGCACGCAGTCACGAGGCAGACTAGCGTTCTCTTACCCTAACATTGCATCTCCTCCAATGACAGGCCCGCTGGCTTTATTTCAGTAAGTGAAAGATAAGAGAAGAAAGAGTTCCCGCACACTGTTGTGTGTGTTGCAATGAAATGTATTAGCAACACTATGTTTCGGTCCTTAGACCTGCGTCGGGTGAAACGGCGGTGTGCGGGAACTCACTCTTCTCTTGCCTTTGGACTTTTCTTCCTACTTACTGGTCTACAATACATTGCGAGTGTGCATCAGCCTTCACATTATAAACTCATTCTATTTCATGACAAAGAATGAGCATTAGGGGGGCCATTGATTTAAACAGAGCTATACGTTTCCGACGTGCTGAGGGTTGAAGCGGTAAAACCCCGGTTCATTCGCTTTGAGCTGTCCATGTGATCAGCTGCCACTTCACTCACATTAAAATAAAATGCTCTTTATTTAACATGCATCTGGGCTGTGACCAGGGTGCCGAGTTTTTTTCCAGCAAAGCACGGCTATGAGGAAAACACAGGGCGGAAAAGTCCTTGACGTCAGAACAAATAACATCAAATTAAACATGGCAGTTCGACTAGCAGCTTTTAGGTTGTAATAGCAACATGGTGGCAGTTTGTCAGCAATGATTCAGCAGTAAGCGGTGAACCACTGTCCTCGAGCTTATGAAGCACAACCTCAACTCAAGCTCAACTAAAAACAGATATATGTCTTCATCTACCCGTAACACCAGCTTACATATAACTGACTTTATTTAGGGAGGGACAGGTTACCAGAGGGGACAATCTTACCTCATTCAACTCCTCCAGACCCCTCTGGTTTGTCAGCAGGTGGTACAGCCCATGGGGAGGGTTCCAGACTTTCCCA
>CALSCE010010855.1:11375616-11378116 GCA_943593645.1 Bovichtus variegatus | reverse complement strand
ATTTCTATGATATACTGCTGGAAGGAAGGAAAGAAGAAAGAAAGATTGCGAGCCAAATACAAATCATTCAGCAAAGACAAACATAAAAGAAAGGTCAGCATTTCCAGGTTCTCTCTCTTGCTCCCTCCACTTCCTAACTCCACTTTCCAGTCAGACACCATTTATAGCCATTCTATGCTTAGTAGCCATCCACTGCAAAGCTCATGCGAGTGACAATCAGGGATACTTGCAATCAAACTACTGAAATGATATAGAATCAGTGGGGGTTTGGTTACGAGACAATAATATGGACACAAGTTGTAACACCAAGACTCCTGTTGTTGGTGCAGGAGCTTATAATAGCCTGAATAAATCTGGATGAATGCTAACATGAAAAAGCACGAGAGGGAGAACAATGGTGTGGAAGCTTTAGAGCTGTCCTCGATAGTCAAAACATTTCTTCTTTTTCTAAAATAAAGACTGGCCCAGCAAATTTCACGAGAAATTATTACACTTTTATGAAATATATCATTAACTGTTGCTGTCAAGGGAAAACCATGTATCTGCACATAAGGGGAACCATTTATTAAGCTCAATAAACTATTCAAAAACCTATTAAAAGCTTGTTTTATATGAGGTTCTTTCAGTTCATGTTCAGTGTTTGATGACTCTGCAATTGTGTGTTCCATCATGGAGCAACTAAATTGATCACAAGACGAAATGCAGCTCGGCTCAGCAGATGACAGTCGATGATCGATCACATTGCACTTTACTGTAGTTTAATCAGGGCAGCATGACACAATGGTGGGAAAAAACTTGAGAGTTTTAAAAAAGCTCGTAAACGTAAAGTCTAATTGCTCAATTAGTCAGCTGATGGTGTTTAGAGGTAGGCTGAAGCCAGGAGTCTCCATTAGTGGTGCAACGGCTCAAAGACCAGGCTTCGGGTTTGTATGTGGTTTTTTGGTTGGTGTGTTTTGCACATTAGGCAGAAGAAAAACATAACCATGTCCAACGTTCTCAGACAGATGGTCTCTTTTTTATTGACCTTCGCTCCCTCGCTATTGTAGTCAACGCTGACATGTTCCCTCCCCGTAACATCTCCGCACTGTGCTCTTGCCTCTTAGCTTGCGTTCTGTTTCCCTCTCTCCAGTTATGCCTACAGTAACGTTACGTGACTTGTCATTGGTAAACTGACAGTTCGTTAGACAGCTACTCCCCAGGTAAGGGGGAGGGTGGGGGGGGAGGTGAGAAAACTGCATGCACACATCCTAACAACTTTTGTGTGCTATTAAAACTGCAAAACTGCAGCTCACAGGTGCAAACCGGGCGGCGCTTTGTGTAGGGAACGGCTCGTTTTTTTTTTTTTGCATCCCTACTCTCCATCACTTATTATCAACAAAATGATAAAAAAGGAAAACAACTACTTGACAAAATATTTACTTGTTGGTCTGCACACGAACGTCTGATCAGTTGACTAATCGGCTCAAGGAGGCAGCTGTCGCTTTCAAGGTTTCTTTCACTTGTTCCACACATTCACAGACACATTGTCACTATGTCAACACCTTAACTAATCATGACAATGCTATACAACTTCCCTTGTGGGTGGAGCTTCGCACACGCACGTACATGTGTGCATGCACAGACATAAACATAGAGAAAGGACATGCATTAATCTGCCCTAAATAAAGACAATGGGGTGGGACAAATCCAAGGCACTACGTGTGTGTTAGTGTGTAAGCTAAGAGGGCATGCTGAGAGAATAGGAAGCGTGCTTTCTGTGCCAACCCTCTCCTTGGCAGTCAAACAAGGACACTCACACACACACACATACACACACACAGTGCTGAGCGTTTTTAATTGGCCACTGATTTGCCAGTTAGTGTTCTTGCCACTCTCTTCACCTCACTGTGCTGGCCCCCTGCCCTACAGCCTGGCAGAGACACAGCTGGACCGGGAGAATGTGTGCATGAATATGTGGTAGTGTGTGTCTCATCTTGAAGCAATTGGTTTCACAAGTGACTGTGTCTGTGCATGTGTGTAGGCATAGGAAGGTGTGATTTCCAATGGATGCACACACGTTTGCAGTTGAAGGACGTTCAGTTTCATGGCCAGACTCCTTAAATTCTTTAAGGCTTCGTGACATCTTTTAACTTCAAGTATCACTTCATTCAGGTTTATTGAAAATTCTTCATCGCTTCAGATAGATTGAGGATTCAAAGTTCTGCATTTTAGAAAACATGTCGTGCACAGCTATTGTGTGGCTGATACCGAATTCTTTTTGAGGGATTTTAGAGCAAGGTTAAAAACGATTTCTCAAACAGTAAGAAGAGCACTGAGCATTATGTAAACAGCAAAGTGAAACAACACACATACAGAGCTTTCAGCACACTGCACAGTCTCCGGGTTGCTCATGGAGAGTATGAGTGACAAAACATGTGCGGTAAATGTAAATGTCTGTTGTTTAGCGCTAAATGCCACAACACTCTTGAGGCTCTTAAAGCTCACACGTACACACAACACG
>CALSCE010010855.1:11347729-11361326 GCA_943593645.1 Bovichtus variegatus | reverse complement strand
GAGAGAGAGAGAGAGAGAGAGAGAGAGAGAGAGAGAGAAAGGGCAAGAACACTAAAGGCATACAGGAGGAGGAATGTGTGTGCTTGCGTGTGTGTACGTGTGTGTCAGTGCATACGTGCAGCTACGAGACATGTTTGTATTTGTAATGATTTACGTGCGTGTGTCTTCTGCTGTCATTCACGGTGACCTGCAGCAGCAGGCGTCTCTGTTATGTAATCCTTGCTGTCAAACAGATTCACACACACACCTCCGCACAAGAACACACACACACACACACGGTGTGCACACACAAACTTGCTAGCGCCTTCATACTGCTCAGAGGTTATTCTCGAGTCGTGGTGAGAAAACCCTGCGTGGTATCTCAGCACAATCAAGACAGGAGAGCACATCCCTCCCGCCAGCACGTAAATAACTAACTAATGTAATTAATGGTTCAAGTCTGAGGTCTGCTATGCTCTCGTCCTCGTTTATACTAATGCCTCAATTATTTTAGGGATGACGACCTATCAAAAATCCATTTAAGTCTTCTCAGAGGAATGTGCAGTACTGACACAAAATAACGTTTTCCTGTTTTACTTTGCACAGTAACAGTGATAACCCACCTTTATATTCATATGCATCTGATTTAGACACGCTTTGGATTCACTATTTTATGGTCTTTAAACTCTTCTTCAACACATATGTATGAATGTGACATTATGGCAGATCTTTCCTCCCTCGCTGTGTATGTTTATGTAACCTTTCCCGCACCAGTCAACACAGCCTACAGTTATGTACAGTGGCAGGCTCATGGCATTGTGCAGCTCTGTGATGTGTACAGCACGTTCCCTATCTAAAGCTATCACAATACTGTATGAAGTCCCACCAGAGCGTCACAGCACTGAATTGTTGCGGAGAGGAGCCGTGTTGTACAGACGCATTCATGAAAGGTCTGGGGGTTTCAGTCTCACAAAGACATTTCATTTAACAGAGGGATGTTGAAAATATGGAAAGGACTGGGAAGATTTATTTTATTGAGTGTAATTCAGCTACTGATGCTATATGTAGAATTTCTTCAGGGGGCCAAATCATTTTGTTTGAGAAAGAGTTACAAAAGGGCCAGAGCTAAAATGATTAGTTTGTCAATTAATGTGGCGATCGTGAAAATAATTATTTGCGACCATGCTTTTCTTTCTCCATGACAGAACACTTTGTTGGATTCTGGACTGTTAATTGGACGACACACACTATTTGAATACGTCACTTTGAGCTCTGGGAAACTGTGATCGGCAATATTTTTTTTTACTATTTTCTGACATTTTATTTATTTAAAACAAGGAATAATTGATCATATGAAAAAATAATGATATTACATTACATTACAGGTCATTTAGCAGACGCTCTTATCCAGTTAAGGCCTTGCTCAGGGACTCAATGGTGGCAGCTCCTGGTGTTGAACCCACAAACATCCGGTGTCCTATTTGTAAGCCTGACCACTAGACCACTAGACTTATATCATGGAAATAATCGTTTGTGAAGTCTTTCAGAAAGAAACAGAGCTACAGCCTAAAAAAGGTCTGATATCTGACGGAAAGAAGCACTTCCCCTGAAGGTCAGGCAGCGTGGTGGTGTTGATTTTCTGCTTTTCTTTGTACAAACAAATACTGTCAGTTTGAAAATCTCTCAGGTAGCTGTATTGAATAATGTCTGCTGGCTATCACCCTGGATGATTCCATTAAAATCCCCCAACCGAAGCCCATTTGCTATTGTTACACCATTCAGGAAGCCACAGGGTGCTACATTAGCCCCAAGTTCACTCCGTTCCCCCAAGTGAAGAGAAACTAGTTTGGCTCAATGGGCTATTAGCCCACACCTCTCCACGCATAAAAGCAAAGAGTACAAGAGCGTAAGCGGAGAGTATATAGGGATACTCGTAAGTGACCATCCATCAGCACAACGCCGAACAGACGTCGCCGACAATTTTCTAGGAAGGCTTGGTACATACAGCACTATGCAGCACAAGAATAATGGAGCGATATTTTGAGGCAGCCAACCGCAAAACTTTTGTTTTACAGATAAAGGATAATTCAGCTCTTGCTAAACTAATTAGACTAATATGCTGTAGATCTGAAAATATCCAAAGAATAATATATAGTGTTGACATTATTAATCGCAGACACACTAAATAAGTTTGTGCGTGTAAAACTGTAAGACAGGGTGCATACATCATCACTAGCTGGCCTAAATACTGCCTTAATAGAAAGTGTATTTGTCTCCTGTCAAGCCAACTTGACTAGTTTTCTCAAGGTAATTATTATTATTATTACGATGAGGGTGGGGGGCAAGTGATTGGAGCTAACTGCGAAGGTGTTACATCTTCATAAGCATAATCGTTCCGACCCGTTTGTCAATGAGAAACACCACTCAATCTGCTCGGCCATGCCCAACCACCTGAGAAAAGGAATTGTACATAACATTAAAGGAAAAAGCAGTGGCTGTGAATGTCACAGTGCTGCTAACTTTTAAAGAGAGGGGGGAGAGAAGGGGAGGAGAGGGTGTGGCGAAGTCTACGGCGAGGAGAGTTAGAGAGGGCCATGCAGAGAAAAGCAGACATGAAGACACACAACAAGATGAAAGGGGGGAAAAATGAAGCAATGAAGCAGTTGACAAAGACGTGAAAAAGAGAAAAGAGGCAACAGCACAGAGCCGGAGCAACACACAGAGAGACAATGAGATATGGAGAGCAAACGGTCAGGAGGGGGGGAGTGGGTGGTCCGAAAGATGGCACTTTATCATACAGCCTAGTAGTAAAAGCAATAAGCTTTCTATAGGTCTCAGCATAAGGACTTCCCAGGCCCCACAAAGGCCATCCCCATTCATCTCACTAAAAGCTGAAGTTGCTGAACTGAGCTCAACTGCTCTTGGAGGAAAAGTGTTTGTCATCATGACCTCTTGACTATTTTCAGAACATCCAGGCGTACAATCCATCAAAAATATCCTGAGTTTACGTAGCACTTTTCTTTGTTACTTATAAACGGAGGTTCGCTGTTTCCATTTCATCACTCCACATGTAAAATAAACAAAACTTTGCTCTTCTTTTGTAGAAATGTGGAGAAAAACCATTTTCGAGAACATTTCATGTCCACATTTCAGCTCATCAGCTAAGGTGGGCCGTGGCGTTCCAGGCGTACCAGCCTTGAAAATCATCATAATCAAATTTCTAGTAAAAAAGGCGAGCGGATATGAGTAGTTCCTGGATTGTACGGATGACATTTGTACCAAGAGACTATACAGGTATCTTGACTGACAGGGAAACCTGTAAATTATCTCATTTGGATGACTTCTCCGTGCTTTCTACATGTAATTATCATCCTCTGATGTGATCACTCCCGCCAGTTTCCACCTACCAGTCTCCTTCAGATCTCTGCTGATTTCTCTTCTCCATTGTCTCTCTCTCTCTCCCTCTCTCTCTCTCTCTCTCTCAGTGCACTTATACTGGCGGTGTGATTGCATTAAGCCTCTGAGAGCGAGGGCATCCCCGGGGCCGCGCTAATGTACAGAACAGAATGTACAGAGTAGTCACTGAAGGAGGGCAAGAGAATGGTTGGAGTGGGGAGCATCCATTACCTTAATCATTTTACCTCACTTGGAAAGGTGACTCTGAAAGGAAGAAGACCGCGAAGACAGAAAGAGAGAGGAAGAGAGATGAGTGGAGGAAAGAGCCTCTCTTGGCTGTTAGTAAATCTAAAGCGCAACTTCATTTTTCAACCTTTATTGCTTTCGCACATGAGCACCTCAGAGCATCCACACAATAACCAAAGACATTTCAGTAGTATATTAGTGTCCCCGTAGCGCGTTTGTAATATCTTTGAGGTTTCCTGAGACGTGCATTTTAGATGATAGCAATTATTAAGACCAGTCAAGGCTCGACAGCAATTTCAGCTTTTAACGTTAGTTACTTTTCAGGTTAAAACGCACAAACCATAAATCAAAAGTGCTAATTTTACAACCTGCTTACAACCAACCGGCGAAGTCCTAATATGAATACGATAAAAACCAAAACAAATGCCACACAAAAAGCAATAAGTTGCTCCATGAAAACAATGAGGGATATATTTCAAAGCGGGGGCGGAGGATAGGGAATACCCTGAAGGAATAACATCTAATGCAATCAGATCGCTCTGGCCAATTAGTTGGCGCTAGCCAAGCCAGAGATGATGTCAGTCATCATTACTCATTGCTTAATGCTATAAAGCAGAAGGGAATCAAGAGCGAACAAAGAAAAGAGCAACAAAAGTGAGTCGGAGTTAGGAAGGACGGTGGATTAATCACCCCGAAAGCAGACAAGCACGCTTATGTTAATAACAGCACCCACACAAAGCAGAATTACACACACACACACACAAGTTCCTAAAACACACACGTTATCCAGCTCTTAAATACAAATTTAAAAGTAAATGCTTAGAAACATTAAATCGCTCTCAAAAAGACACGCACGCACATGCATGGCTCATTAGAAATGACCTACAGCAACATGTTTTTCCAATGCTGCTGGCTGGATTCCAGTCGATACCACACAGCTCCACATGACATTTCACAGTTCCCTTACATCTGCATTCAGCATGTTGTTGAGCACAAATTACTGAAGGCTGTGTCTCGAACATGCATACGCCCACGCGCTCTACAGTACACACACACACGGGTGCGGACACGTATAGATGAAGGTATACGCTGTATTAACACAACAAACATGCTGACAGGTATACGCAGAATCACAAACTCGCAGAAAGGCACAGTACACAAGGGGATGTTTATCAGAGTAATGGAACACAGTGGTTGAGCCATGCCGACATACACACGCTGATTAGCTCCTATGGGGGAAGCCATTAGACCCCCTGTATTATTATTAAGCCTGACTTCCACATCTCTCCTTTGTAAACACACGGCGGCTGTATGGAACATAAAGGAGCTGCTGCAGAAGTTTACTGTAAACTTAAACACATTTTTACATTGTGATTCTCAGAACAGAAAGAGCATTTGTTTTCCCCTGACATTCCCTTTTATGATTGTATCAACCGTGCAAATATAAAGTTGTTTTTATCAATACTATGACATAACTGCTTTGTCGGGTGGTAGAGAAAGACAAAAGACGTATTGTGCTGCTGTGCTGCGGAGCACTACAAACTTGCGGTAAAGGTTTGTGCTACAGTTTCTAAAGTTTTGGGTCCACACACACGCATGAGGTCGATTGATATGGAAACTGGATCGTGAGTGATTTCAAGGGTCATTTGTTGGATAGACTTTTAATGGGACAAATATTAGGTAAAACATCTTCCATAATTATAAAAATGGAAACGTACTAAATGCAAGCATCATGTTAGTTTTTCATCCTAAGAAAATCGAATGTTTTGAATATATTCTAACTCTTTTTTTTTGCTCTCTTAAAGCCCCTTTTAAAAGCATGTTTAAAGACTTTCCAGTCTCTTTTAAACGGTTGCCTCTTCTATCTAAAAGCAGTATTTCATACACATTTGTGAAAGGTCTTTACAAAGGAGTCATGATACATTTTTTGAGAGATTTTTCAAACCTAACAAAATGGCCTTGGTTGAAACATTCAAATCAATTTAGTTCTAAAGTACTTCATTGTAGTTCTTTCTTCTCTCTTGTTAAGAGTTTCTAGTACATGCACATTAGGCAGTCTCAGGTCCGCAGGTCTTCCATTATATCTTTTCATTAATTCCTCCACTCTTTATTTCTCTTCCTCTCTCTCCTCCTCTTAGTAAAGCCAGGGAAAAAAACCCGGCAGTCTGGATGAACTCGGCGACACTGGGCAAGGTAATTAACTAATTGCTTAGTGTGCAGAGACAGCCACAGTACGTGTGTGTCGGAGAGCGTGTTTGTGGCGAGGGGTGGCATGACGAGTAAAGACGGCGAGACAAAAGAGAGACTGAGTGAGAGCCTCGGGGGGGGGGCGGTGACAGAGGACAGAAGATACGGGGGAAACGGGGGCGAATCAATGAGAAAAAGTGTCCCGAATTCATTAATTATTTCCTTCTCTGTGGCCAGTGCAAGATTAGAAGAGAATGCTTTCATTTTAAGATGCAAGTTACAACTCTTTTTTCCCTCTCTCTTCATTCCATTACTCTCGTTTAAGCTGTCTCATCTCTTCCCTTTTTTCTTTTCTCACCACGTCGCTTACCTTCACGTATCTTAATTATTTTCTCCCCCTTCTTCTTCTCCCTTTCTATCTCCCCCTCCTTCGGTCTGGGGCAGCTGCCGTAGCAAGTTGGCAGTCTCAGGTGTGTGTGTATATGTGTGTGTGTTTCCTTTGCTCTCCAAACCCAATTCAATCCTACTATGAGAGCGGGGGCCCAGATCAAATAAAGCAGAGCGCAGCTATTACAAGAAAACAGAGAAGGGGAAATCCATGCTCTCACGCAGACAGACAGACAGACAGACAGACAGACAGAGAGTGAGTGAGTAGAGAGAGAGAGAGAGAGAGAGAGAGAGAGAGAGAGAGAGAGAGAGAGATTAACCCTCTGAAGGCCACAATGTGCACAGAATGTAACAGGTTTGTTACTACAGGAAACTCATGTGACGTTTGAATGAATTCCTTGTATGCTTGACATTTAAATGCTATTAATTCTAAGCTTAAGCAGGTTGCTGGATCCACATGAACTTGTCTGGTGTTTGCCAGCGTCCAAATTACTGCAGTCTAAAGTCAAACAACAGGAACAGGCTCAGTTTACTTTATATTGAGCATTTGTTCAAGGACTGATACCCTCTGGTGTTGTAGAACATCTAAAGGCTCCTGAAGCTTTATTATAGAGAGCATTGCTGGGTTAATTGGTAATTTGACATCTTTGAGATTACTGTGAGCCGTTGCTGCAGGCTGCATTGAGTCTAACCATGAGAGAGTGGGTGGGAGTCATTTCAGTTTCGAATGAGAAAAAGAAAAATCAATCTCTGAAAATTGATTGAATCCATATAAATCTGTCAGATTTCCCCTGCAACACTTAAATAAGTTTACTCTTTCTCCTGGCATCTGAAATATCACAGCCTAGTTCTGCAATTATAAAAACAAAGCAAGTAATGTAAAAGAGTATATGAGCAGATCTATGTGATGCTTCCAGCGGGCTGATCGTGTTCCCTGTTTCTGTGAACCCTGAATCGACAGGACACCTTATTCAATCTAGCAATGAAAACGAGGCAGTAAAACAATAGTAACATGTACATTTCATTTTTAATTTAAGTTTAAGTTTCTCGGAAAGAAGTATTCGCCAGTCATCTGGTACCAATTGTAGGGAAAATAGGAATTCACGTGAAAAAAAAAAAAGGAAGAGTTTATTTTTTAGTACCAAATTAAAGTGTTCTTTTCAGGAAATATACGTATTACTAAGAATTTATGGACCAGTAAAATAAAGCGCAGACACAGTGGCACGTAAAACATATACACATACACTTATGTCATCATTTTTGACAGTGCTGGCCGGGCAAACCTGTTACTTTGCAGCAGATTACTCCACTGATTTACAGTAACATGTTTTGCACCATCGTATCTTGATATTCAAAATAGTGATATTCTTTCAAAGGCTGCTGGAAAGAGCAGCTCCAGTTTGACGGCCATCTGTCAATAATACTATATCTCTAAGCGTAGACATCGTGAGACAAACCAATGTTAGAAAAAAGTCGGCTCGATAATCCTGTTTTTCATATCACCCTGCTCTAAACACAAAGTAAAATCCTCTTAAAGTTTTTTAAAAGTGGATTCAACATGGACTTATGTAAGAGCGATCGATCTTTAGCGCACACAAGCAAAACGGGAGCACTATCTTAACTCACGTTCATAAGAAGTGTATTATCGCAATTAGCTCTGTTTCTCGAAACCTGAGCTTATTCTGCAGTGGAACTCACTGTGAGCCATGAGCACACAACAAAAGGCACAAACATCTTAACACTATTGTAAAGTCTTAGGTAAATGTATTGTGACTCTACATCCTCAACAGGCAGCTAGACAAAGACATGGATCCATCCCCTATATAGATGACTGACAGACTGTATATGGTTCCCCTATTAACAGCCATTTTCTGACATGTGTTGATCGCCGTGACTTGTCGCCCAGCGTCATTGTTTGAGCTTCGAGACTGTCAGCCCTCCATCTGCTCATTTCTGAGGCTTTCTGCTCAGAGAAAGGCAACTGTCAACGGTGAAGTTACAAAAGCGAGGGGAAGCAGAAAGAAGCAGGGAGTGTAAATGTGTAATTTCCATTCTGCAAGAGTGATGGGTGAATAAAGGAGGAGACAGGGAGGAGAGAGGGAGGGAAAGAAGGGCAAGGAGAGGTTGAATCTTTGGGAGTGAGAAAGAAACAGAACAAACTTAAAAGACTACTTTATATTCAGCATTTCTATTTAATGATCCACTTTTCTTGCATTTGTTTCATCTAAATATTACCTTTCCTTTATACTTTCTCTCTGAAGCTCTCCTTATTTGACGCCCCTCCTCGCTACTCCTCTTTGAATTGGTACAAAATGAATTTAATAAACTAATTAGTCTGTACTTCAAAACATATTTGTATAGTTGTGAAGATAAGTCCCCAGGCACAATCACAGCACAATCTAATGATGCTGTTGGTGAGTCAAGTGTAACCGTATATTGCTGAAGGGTATAAACAGAAAACTGTTTGGTCAAAAGCAGGTACGCGGCAACTTGGGTGAGACTCAGAAGACACTTTTTGGGTTTAGTGATTCTGAATATCTGAAGATACATCTAGTCTGTACTTTGGTTGAGTTTGTGTGTAATCTCTTTTCCTCACTTTCTGTCTTGAAATACATCTTCCATCAAAATCTGACACGCTATAGGCACGGTGAGCAGCGGGACGCAGAGGAGACGGGATCGGTCACAGCAGAGTCTTAGGACAGAGGAGAGGAGAGGACGCACCAGGAGATGTGTTCAACGAGACGAAAGGCAAGGATTGGCTTTCTCACTGTCCTCAGTAAGCCCCTCCATTCAGTCTACTCTCCCCCAGAGGAGAGCATGGAGCTCCAACACACAGCTGGTGAGACGGAGATAAAGCACTGACGGAGGAGCTCCAACAGAGGAGGGTGAGGCTACGGAGAGGAGGAAAAGACAGCTGAGATAGAGCGCGGATAGAGACTAAGAGAAATGGAGAGAAATGTGTGGAAGAAGAGAAGGGTCACGAAAGCAAAGGGTGCAGTCAGAAGAGAGGGGAAGGAGCTGGGCACGGAAACGTGTGTCTTCCAGGCCACAGATAAACACATGAACATAAACACACATAAGCACATCAGTTATTCGGACCATGCTCCATCACAACTGTAACACAACACTCAACAACACCATACACAGAAAACAGAGCGGAACATCAAGCCAGGTTATTATCAATATCCATTGATATGCAGGTGATTTTCTTGATTTACTGATTCATCGATTAACAAAATAGCAAGGGATTATTTTTCTGTCAATGGATAAGTCGACTAATCGCTGCAGCTCTAAAACAGAGACAAGATCTAGTGCAGGGTTTTAAAAATAATATATAGATTATTTTTTTTCTTAGTTTTGCTTTTTTTTCTTGTAAAATACTGGACACTTTCTCTTCTTCAGGCTTTTCAAATCCCACAATGACAAAAATAAGTGGGCCATGCATTTTCAATAATGTTATAATGCCACATTATTGATATTATCAGAAAAGAAAAAGTAGAGTCAGTTAAGTCTGGATTCATGTGCGAGATCATGCAACACTTTGCTGCGTCTCATGTGTTCATCGTATCTGGTGTCGCAGGAAAGAGCTCGTAAAAAGAAAGTATTACTCAAGACCACAAGTGGAGCGCATACTGTGAGCAATGAATAATGACGGACATTTAGACACAGCTGAAAAAGAAGCGTCCTGTACCGATTGAATAATTAATCTGTGGTCACTGCGTTTCACTGGCTTTTTAAGCAACACTGCTAAAATACGATCGATCAACAACGTTTGAACTCCTTTTGGCGAAATATATACACGATCAATTCCTTATCAGTTCACAATCGGCAGATGGGTTTAATAGTGGTTTAGCTTTTGATTTCTTGCTAAAAAAAAAATCCCATATCTGCGATGACAAAACTACATTGTTGCTCCACTTTGGTGCAGTTTGTTTACGGTGTGATCGCAGCGTTTGATTGACAGCTTTCAGCCTAAACAGACCTCACCAAACGGGCAAACGCAGAGTCGATGTGAACTGAGCCACGCACGACTATAGGTATATACCAGACTTTCGTCCTACCTGAGCCGAGGAGGCGGAGCGACTTGGGCGGAGTAGGTGGAGCCTGCTGCTCAGTAGAGCGCTGACAACCGACTGGAGCTGCAGTTCCTGGTGTGAAGTCTGTGTCTCTCCACCAATGGGAGGGAAGCGTTCCGGGTGCCTGCGCCGTCTGTCCACGTCTGTCTGTCTGCAGGTGCTGTCACCATTCCCTACAGGGGAACACAGACACAGAGAGTGTTAACTCCATTTCCAAAGTGTTCCTTACTGTATTCTATCATTTTTGCTGATATGATTATTGCTTGTTCTAGCTCAATTATCAGAGCATAATAAGCACATTCCCTGCTATGCAATTACAATCATCGGCTTAACCTTCAAATGTTATTTCCCACACAATGATTTGCTTTCACTTTGAATGACAGTTGTGCAGAATAGCAGCTTGAAACTTGACTTGAAATGGGGACTATTCTGAGAGGTATGTGCGCTGACAACTTCCAAAATGTATTAATCTTTCTAGCCAGCGCTCCAAAGTCAGCAAGACTTTAATCTTTCAGCCCTGACTTTGGTAAACAATAAAATATCATTACATAAAAGATAAAAGCAACATCAATGGGTGTGTCATTTGCTACTATAACAACACACCAACACACTCCTCTTCACTGGCGATGATAGATGTGTGTAAATATTAATAGAGGCAAACTGTTGACTTCGGATTAATGTCGATTGCCACCACAGTCTTAACTTGACAGAGTGTCCCAGACAAGATAGACAGAGCCCAAGGTTAACAAATCATTTTAATGCTAGAGGTAACTCTTCTTTGATGAGATCTTCATTTTTGGTGAGGTCTATTAGACTGCAAAGCATTTGCATCAATGTCTGTGCTTGTGATTTTGTACACTGGCTATCACTGTTCCCCTGCTATTCCCCGCCTGTCTCTCCCTCTCAGGAGTATTCAGAACAAACACCCATGCTATTTATACACTGACGCCCTATCAGCATGGCAACCACGCTTTGTTTACCGGCATGAGACACTGGTTTGAGGCATGTGTCCTCCTTTAAAAAAAAAAAGAAAACACTTATTTGGAGGCGTTTAGGTCTCTTTCATGAACTTGGCTCGCTGTCTGGTGAGGACAATGTTTCACTTTGACCAAATGCCTCCGGAAAACTGAGAGCTATTATGATGAAATGGAAAGCAAACCAGTATTTCTCTGGAAACAAAATTGAGTTTGCTTGTTGGTTTTCCCGTTGTTTGGGTCATAGCCTTACAGAGTTGTAGTTAAAATGTAATTCTTTCTTTTCTTTTAGCTTCTTCCTTAAAGCACTGACAAACAGTCACAAAATATGTGACTGAATACACACGGATTCAATGCAGGTTCATAATACTCTATGATAGACACTGATAGTTTAACACCATAATAAACACATTAGTACAATGTGCTTGTGTCCTGTAATGTCTGCAACAATACTAGAAGTAGCACATTTATCTACTTTTGAATTCCCACAGGTCAAACATTTACAGTTCAAGCACTGCCCAAACTTCTGCTTACAACTATAATGCACTGCATTTCATACCAAACTACTCCAGTGGCACTCCACAGTAACTTCAAACAGAAGACTATTGTATCATGTATCACCTGGGTGTGAATCTAACTTCAGGATCAAGACGATCACGAGCACGATGTTCCTGTAACGCAGCGAGTTCATCTTCTCCGGGTAAATAAATGTAGTAAAGTGCCTCATTTGATACACAAGCACAGAGAAAAAATGCTCCGTGCAACCATCCAACACACACTTATCATTTACAGTAACCCCGGAGGCTGTTACCATAGCGACACAGACATGTCCCAAGGTCACGGGGCGGATCGGAGTATTAAGTTGTACCCTGAAATAAGGCATCGCCTTGGCAACACAAAATCAGGTCATGTGACAACGAGGCCCTGGAGACAGACCCTGATACTAAAGCACACTTTTACTTGTTTGAACTAAGTTGAGACAAACTCAATAAACTCACATACATGCCTGTGAGTTTATTGAGTTTGTCTCAACTTAAAACCTGTATAACACCTTGTATATAAATAAATAAATACATACGGTAATAACAGTTACGTACACACACTTACAAACCCACAACGGAAACACTTGCGCAACAAAAAACTGAAAGATGAAATCCTTGATGACACAGCTTTAGCAGAGATGGCATACTTATTGTCTGACATATTCTCCGAACAATAAGCTGGGTGTCTTTGAGAGGCATACTTCATACACATGCTTCACACTCCCTGACCTGTGACTGTCACGCTGTGCAGTATGTTACCTGAATTTAATCGTTAAGCCTTTGAGTAGATGTAGCTCTAAACATGCTAAATGTAAAGTCAAATATAAAAAAAATATATAACAATTTGGATTCAAATCAGGAAGCGTCTGAAGAATAAAGTAGAAGAATAAGTAGACTACACAATATTACATATACATTGAAAAACAGCTTGACATTTATAGTATGTACACTGTGGCTTAAAAAACGTTTTCCTTTATTGACTGCCTGTACTATTAGTGTAGATTAACAACTTAATTAGCTTAGTAAACATACCCGACTCTTATCTAACAGCACTGTCAAAACTGTAGCTTGCAACTTGGATCGTGAAAATGCAGGTTGTAAACTTGGTGTGTGAATAAAAAAAAGGGGGAAACAGTATGATCTGCATAACTCTAAGAACTGATGTGGAAGCCCTAACAGCTGATCCACCAGGCTAACGTAAGATCAATGCATAGAAATGTGGACTATTATGTACAGAGCTAGGTGTTTTTTCAACAGAAATATTGATACAACCAGAAAAGTGAGTGTGCTCAGTCCCTCACGCCTTCCTTACAGTCAAGATGATGGGATTTGATGGCAAAAATGGGATTTATTTATTTCGTATCATGCCTAACTTCAGTGGATCATAACGTATTGGGTATGTAATTAATCTGCAGACACTCCAGTTCAAAACGAGGCCACACTTTTCTATGGGAGGCCATTTTTGAGCCATGACAAAAATGCCCAAAATGTGACCTGCAACAGACTGGGCTTGTTTTTAGCCTAATTGATTGCTCGGAAATGTGTTTTGTTACTGAAGCAGTTGTTGACCACCAGACGGTTCAGAGAGCTGAGGAGTCAGCAGTCAATAAAGGTATAAAAAGGTCAATAAAATAGGTTTTTCAAAAATTGTGAATCACCGCAACCACGAGAGGTCCTGAAGCATACAGTCATAAGTAAAGACAAAAAGTATGACGCTGATGGGTCCAGTAATACGCAAGACTAACTGCGGACAGAGACAAACGCACACACACACACACACACACACACACACACACACACACACACACAC
>CALSCE010010855.1:11327060-11347719 GCA_943593645.1 Bovichtus variegatus | reverse complement strand
ACACACACACACACACACACACACACACACACACACACACACACACAATGCCTGGCGGAGATAGTTAGGCACATTAAGTACATGCTTCTTGGAAAAGAGTAATTCAGGAAGTCATTTACCTGCTTAACAGAAATTACAACCACCAATAAAATCATTACTTCTCTGCCCTCGTTCCACAATATATTTCAGTTCAGTCTATTAAACTGCCTCTTCCCATAAATGAATATCTATCTTTCGATATCAGGTTTGAAATCAATACGATGACATAGCTTTCACCTGGATTAACCTAGTCTATGTGTTTCACGGAAAAGAATGGTCCGAACATGTGTGCACACACACACACAGGTTTGTAAAAGCACACACACGTACACACAGACAAAAAACTGTACGTTTTTTGTCTAACTCAGCAGCCTAGGGTTCAGTTCCCTGTCTGTCACACAACGTACTCAATAATACTGGCAGCCTGAGTGTGTGTGTGTGTGTGTGTGTGTGTGTGTCTCCATGTGCACCTATCAAAATTATGCCCTGCCCCTTTCAGTCTGTTTTTCTATTGGTCCCCTGCTTGCTGTCCCTCTGTCGCACACAGGGTTGGACACACATTGCACGCACGCAGTCAGAGACACAGCAAGCACGGGTTGTCAACAGAGCCATAAGTGGTGTGTGTGTGTGTGTGTGTGTGTGTGTGTGTGTAGCAGTTTCTCTTGCAGGATTACACCCTGACCTAGCTTGTCTGGCTAATGTTTCTGTTACCATCAACAACATCCACACCGCTACTAGATAGAGAGGAACACAAAAAACTTGACTCTGTCTGTATTTAGAGCTTGTTGTATTAGGTTTTTCATTTTTGTATTTTATATAAAGATTTTACTAATACATCTCTGTCACATTTCATGTCACATTAGCTTATGTTTTCGCACATTATTAGCTTTTTGCTTCTATTTATAAGATTCAATTAATTAAAATCGTTCTCAGAGGCTCAGAGGGCACTCCATGCTCCCTTGTGGGCTTGTTTGGCTCCATAAGCATGTCCTTCCTTATGTTGCCTTTGTTCTTTATTTGTATTTTTGTGTGTAGATGAAACAGTTTTTGTATAAACCTGTGAATAAAAGGACCAAAGGCACCAGAAGGCAACTGTCCTCAGATGGGAATTCCACTGAAACTGACTTTTACTTGGCTATTCTGCAAAGATACACTGCAACAAACAAGCTGTTTTTCTGGTTTGAAATGCGTCATAAGTGTTGGC
Source organism: Bovichtus variegatus (assembly GCA_943593645.1). Taxonomy (NCBI): domain Eukaryota; kingdom Metazoa; phylum Chordata; class Actinopteri; order Perciformes; family Bovichtidae; genus Bovichtus; species Bovichtus variegatus. The sequence continues at coordinate 11,346,476 of CALSCE010010855.1, read as the reverse complement.
TTCCAAGGACTGAGGAAAGTGCAGCGTTGCAAAGTTCTTGGATTGCACTGCAGGCTCTGGGTTCACTGGCTTCACACAACAAGGCCAGCAACAAACTGGCCAACAATAGCCTGGTTAGTCGAACACAACCCTGTCTGCACCGGCCTACAGCCACATCTACATCAGAGACCAACAAAAGTCATGCAGGAGCAACTGAAGCAACTCTTTCAGATAACTACACAGTTTGTATACGTCGCTGATTCATGCCTGTAAGACTCTCCATCAAGCACAAAGTAAATTGGTCGCAATTAATTAGATAATACGGGAACAATTTACAAAAATGAGCCAGAAATGGACTCATATCCCAATGAATGTGTGTGAACCATGTGTCACGGATCACAAAGTGTAAAGATGTGAAACAATCTGCTCAACTAACTCACCTCAACTTCACAAAATCTAACTTAATATTATGACACAAGCTAAGTGAAGCTAAGTTTTATGTGCAATTCCAAAAATGCTTTGCAGTTATTCTGATATTAATTACATATCATTTATTTATATTTAGTTCTTGTTTGAATTATTTCATCTGTTTCTTCAGTTTTGTCGCTGACACATGTTCAAGCATAAGCCTTATTATTATCTTAATTATTCGCTTGGCGATACCGTTTGTGAACTATTATAAATCAATACATTGAAATTGAGAAAAGCAGTGTGAGCGACAGAGACACAAGGAGACCAGCACGTACAATGAGACACAGAGAAAAAGACAAACTTCCTCTTAGTTATACAACTCACTCACTAACCCTCTGCACTGTGGCTGCAGGTCAAACTTCAGTTCTCTTTAAAACTGCCCAAATGTGCTTCTGTGTACCTGATGATCACGCTTTCCCCTGCTGACAAACACAGACACGTCTACACTACCATTCAAACAGCGTGCTTACACACACAACCTAGATAGCAAAGATAGTAGTGCAGCTTAAATAGACAATGACACTCTGACACTATGTACACAACTTAGATAAGGCAGACTGGTGTACAGAGATAAATGAAGATTAAAAACCCTCTTCGATTTTGTCAGCGTGCACACAGTATTGAGACATCAAACTGCTGTCTGCGGAAAACACTGCAGAGGTTTAGCTCGCAAGCCCTTGCTCACTCTCGGACTCCCCTCCGGGACTTTAATTGAGCATCTCCTGATGTCATTAAACTTTTTTATGAAATAACAACAGCTGTTTAATGCCATGATGTAATCATGCTACTTCACTCAGGAATTTACAATGTCAACTTGGTAACAATCTATCAAGGTTGTGTTTTCAATGTTACAAAGTGCTTTTACAATTAGATTTCCTTATCGAGAGAAACCTTAAGTGCATTTATTTCACCAGTGTTGGTGTTTTCAGTTGCTACACCCTTAAACCAGAGGATTTAAAGGTAGACTAACCAAGGTTTATATCAAATCCAACATCCTTCTAATCTCATTTCTTCTTCTTCTCTTCAATCGTCCGTACTTTTTCTCCCCTAAGATCTCACAGTCTTCCTTTCTTTCCTTTCCCCCGTCTCTCCTCTCTAATACTAGTATTCTCCAGGGCAACCCATCACAACATAACAACACCACCATGACACGTGACAGAGATGTGAGTGAAGGGGAATAAAATACGGAGCAGATGCTGCATCGAAGAAAAGATGTGTGAGAGTGAAAAGTGAAAGAGAAGAAACCGAGTGAGCGACAGAGAAAGGAATTCCTCCATTACCCTCCGGTATGTGTGCATGTATGTGTGCATGTATGTACAGTGTTTACCTCCTCACGCACACGTGTGTGAGGAGCTAACATGTGTTAGTGAGACTGACAGAGTGCACCAAACGCTGAACATCAGAGCACTCAGCTGCCACCTGAGGGAATTACTCAGCATTCCTCAGTCGGGCCGCGTTAGCCTGGAGATGCGGGAGTCGCAGGGAGCCCGGCTTTGATCGCCCTCCTAAGATCCCAACACCGGGATAAGGGGAACATACTGGGAGGGCGGCCTGCAGGGAACACACTCACACACACACACACACAGACACACACACACACAGAATCCCATCTTCAAAGTGGCACACACGTGTGTGCACCCAAATTGTGTTCTTCGACTTCTATTTTTCCAAACATTCAGTAGACATATATGCGGCCCACGCATGCATAGCAATTAGTGCTTTTGATCATTTCTCTCACATTCGCACACACACACACACAATCTGGAAAACATCGATACGGAAAGCTCAGTCTCAATGTCATCTTTACACAAACTAAACCATCTCTCTCTTTATTTAAACACGCGTACGTTTCAGCCTAACATCATGTGCACCACACTCAACAATCAACCAACCATACGATTAAAAAAGAAGTTCTACGAGGATAGTAAACAGCTCTTACGCGACAGGCCTGCCCTCCAGCAGTAATCCTACAGTGAAGCAGACGGCAGGTATAATGGCCGGATTACTGATGTTCTGCCGCCACATTAGAGCGAGGGGATACAAGCTGCTGCTGTAAGAGCGGGTGTCATGAGACCTCATTTACCTGCGTGACACACCTGCACTCTTTTCCTTGTCAGCCATGCTTTTAACTGTGGCGAGAGAGCAGTTTATATCTGATGGCTTGATTGCTTACATAAGTCGACGTTAAAGTTCATTGTTTGCAATACAGTTAAAGTTACGTGAATCAACACTTTCTAAAGTTTTTTTGAATCTAAAATGCAATAGCAATGTCTCCTCTATTCAAACAAACGGCTCCCTTTTAAAAGCCTGTGCGTCTCCGCTTGGTGGGACAATATTACAGCATTACGTTCGGTTTAACGTTACTATCTTATCTTTAACGTCGCGATCCGAATCATATCCACGAACGTTAACTTGTCTTATGGATCACAGAGCAAACTTTTGGTGAGCAGGCACATGAAGAACGTAGATGTGGGACGCCAGATCCTGGAGAAGAGACGGCAAACTGGTTTGTAATTATGGAGTTAAAATTCACCCGTCACTCAGCGGATGAACGGGGCTCAGAAGGCAGACATGCCGCTCCACCAGAAACATCCATAAAAGGCACAGTAGGGTGCAGATTTTAGAGATTATTTTATCACAACTTAGTTCTGATAGTAAGTAAATTGCCTTAATCGCCCCTTCAATCGTCGATATATACGCTCCGAACCCCATTTGGCACCACCCTAACCACGTACATATATTTTGGGATATGAGAGATGGGCTAATCTCAAAATTCTCATTACCAATTAGGCCCAAAACAGGCAAACCTAATGTTAGATGAGGGAAGATTAGATGCTATTTCAAGTTCAGCAATATGGCAGAAACCGCATGTCAAAATGCATGTAATGCAGGACCGGACACTGAAAACAGAATTAACAACACTAATTAAACTGTATTTACATGTTGCCTTGACTGACAGGTGATGGATAGAAAGTGGGAATTAACCTTAAGTTAAAAGGACTTGAAATATTAGAAGTTAGCAAGAGAAAACATAATGTATTTGTATTTGTATTTGTATCTATCATGTATCTGTAATGCACCAAAGACTTTAATATCCTTCTCTGGACACTAAGGTGAGTTGACTTTAAGAAGATGATAGTTATTACGGGGTTCGCAGCACGACCTTAGAAAGTCACCAGCATACGTCATCAAGCACCACGACGGTGGCAGGCTCCTGCTGGCAGCGCAGGTGCTCGCATGCACACACTTAAACACACTAAACACACACACACACTTGGCCAGAACACAGCAGGTAACCCCTCCCAACCCCACTGATGTACATAACCACTCACATAAAGATGCACACACATGCAGACACACACAGAGTGCAGGTGCTCACACTGCCCCACCAGCTGTCCCTCGAGATCCTGCTACAAGGTCTGATGACCAAGACAGAGAGGACAAAGGAACCGAGAGACTACAAGAAAGAGGACTTAGCAGACGCCAACGCTGACAGGTGTGTGTGTACTGTACCATGTGTGTGTGTTTGTCAGGTTATGGCTCACGTCCAACATGCTGCACTGCCCTTAACCCAAATAAAGTCTGGTTATCTTTGTTTAACCTTGACTCCCAGTGTTGTGTGTATCCATGTGCATGTGTGTATGTTTGTATACTATGCTCTTGGTTGATTGGGACAAAGTATGAACGCAACGCGCTCATTTGAATCTGCAAAATCATCAAAAAGTGACACGACACATCATAAAACGCTTTTCTCTGTCACACCTACAAAACACTGCCAATTGGTTATGTAACCAAGGTTGCAGGGTCAGAGCAGCTAACACAGCGTGGCCACACCCTGTCTGCGTGTTAGCATTCCATAGTGAGCGACACTGTCAATAGTTGTCAGGCTGGAGATGTACAGCGCTGCTGTCCTGGCTCCAGGGCAAGGCTCAGACATGTCAAGTGTGACCTCTCTTCTCTGTGCACTTACACGCAAAAGAGCCGCGAAAAAAAAGACAAATACCCCAGGCGGACTGCAGTAAAAGATAACAAATATTTATACACGTATTAGTTGAATCAGGTTGATCAAATTTCAGCGGTGTTTTTTCTTGCCTTTTATTCCAGTGACAATTGTCCGCGAGGAAGCAAATGTGCAAGCTCGGTTGATATGTCACGCAAGGAAAGAAATAGTAAGATCGAGATTCCCCCCTGAGCCAAACCACACATCATTTGTGATTTAGTGCACTGTGTACCCACAAACAAACTGCATCTTGTACGGCGCTGCCATTGTCCTTAACTCCCCTTTCAGTGTGCCTACAGCTCTAGTGAGGGAATCCATGGCCCAAATATTTCCAGGGTGTTCTGACTAAATACTGCTCTATTTTTAAAGATGAAAGCTACCTTGAGGCGACAACGGTTATCACGGAGACTTGGTATCACTCTAAAATGAAAATAAAATACCACATTCAAAATATGTAATGCACTTACCATACCTCTCTATACATCACAAAATACAACATACTCCTCCACACGAAGAGGGGAGGCGTGCTGAAGCAGCTATATATTATATTGTGTTCTTTTCAAGTGCAATAGCGCCTTGTGGCAGCATGTTGAGATTGGTGTTAGTCACAGGGATGGGCGTCATGGGGCTGCAAACTGCTACAAGGTCATACTGAGATTTCATTTTTGGAGGGTCCGACAAATAATATGTGCGCTAACACAAACACACACCGACACAATGTCACATGTGGATGGTAGTTAGTTGTTGATGACCACTGCTACATTTGCTCGACATCTAAATGTCCAACTCTAAGTGACGAGCAAGTTGTTTAGAGCAAACATCTCAAAGCAGAAGTTCTCATCATTTACATATCCCTAACATTCACATAATTCATCAAAATGTCAGAGAATATATCTCATCTCAATAAGCAGTTCAGTCCAATGAATCACTGGCAACAAAGCCAGTCGCAGGCCGAAGGTTTAAATGAGGACAGCGTTAGTGTAGCGACCGATTCTGCCTCTCTATGCTCAAGAAAAGACATATGCATTAGGGAGAAAAACACACACAAACTCTCAGTTCAGGGAGTTCTAAGTGCAACCTCTTCTGACACATACTGTACCAAAACCCTCTCTCACGCTCAGGGATTAATACGGATACAGTACACACACATGTGCGCGCGCACACACACACATACACAGGAGTGCCCCGAGTGTCTATACATGATTAAAAGACTGAAAGTGGGGCAGGCGCACAGTTCTAGCTCTGTGAAATTACTGCAGTTCCTTTCAGCCCACCACGAACACACACACGCTCACATCCAACAAGCTCTATGTCCAGTAGGTGTGCACGGCTCCACACACACACACACACACATCCACAAGCCACATAGCAAAGGTTCAATAATTGAGTGACTCCCCCGATGAAGCAGCAGGGAGACGAAAGCACAAGAGCCAACCAGTTATCGGCGCTGGCCACAAGAGGTGGCGAGTTTTAGTTTTTTCTATATATCAGACCCTCCCTTCCATTCACCTACCCGCTGAGTTAATGTTTTCCTGGTGTTTTGCACTTAGCAGGATGGCTGACATTATTATTTTAACAGCATTCTGTATCACCCAAAAAAATGAGACAATACCTTCCACACCAATGGACTGAGCGGGGATCCACAAAATGCTCAAAGAAAAAGTTACGCGAATAAGATCTGTGAAATGTTGGCATAATGATATATCAGCTTTTAATTGAAAGTGGTTAGTGGTGAATACAATCTGGTTCCACTGTATATTATTATTGCATATTTCAAAAGTAGCTTATACTTGACAAAGATTGTCAGCTGAGTGCAAATTAAAAGGATCAATTTAAAGGATTAAAAGAATATCCCGGGGAATTGAAAGGCCTCATTAAAGTCAAATGAAGGGTCACGATGCTCGTCTTGCTGTTGATGCACAATTGCAAAATTACTGCTTATGGAGATATTATTTGGAAATGGCATAGTCAGACATTATTTTGCTCTTGCATCACTGTGATGTTCTATAACTTTTTATCTCCACTGTTGAGGGAGCGTCTGGACAGTTTGTGACCTTTTCACAAACAAAAAAAAAAAAAAAAAAACATCTGCAAACTTTGCTGCTGCCAAAAATAGCTCTCACAGAATTCAGATGACAGTTTGTGTTTGCAGTACTCCGCAAACACATTATCTGGTCAAGTAAAAAGAATCTTTACTGAGATATTCAGTGCACTTTCTACTTCTATAGCACAAAGCAAATAGGAGTTGCTTTTTATGTGTTGTGTCACACGTTGTTTCATGACAGAAACTGATCTATTTCAAATATCAATAATTAAATAGACACATTTTGGAACAAAGCACTTAACTTTAGCATTTTTCTCTGTTCCCAAAACAAACCTTAACAACCCTCTTTAAAGATGCTCAGACATATTAAAGCCAGGTCCAGCTCACACTGAGTCATAACACAAATGTTGAGACTCAGCCTGGAAATCTTCCATGACTCACAGCAGCTTGGTCTGGGAGACATGGCTGACATTACTTCTGTTATATTCAGTTACATGGATTTACAAGAAGAGGTGCCAAAGATATACTGCAGTACTTGCATTGGACTAAAATTGGCATTTACATGATATTCCCAAATGCCAAAATCCATACGAACCATATTATCAGACATCAAAAATGTTGTTTTTTTTTGTTTTTGTACATGCTTTTCTCATCACCACACATCACCAAAGAAATGATGTCCTTAACATACACATTTAAGTTAAAAGCAACCGACATGAGTTGTACGTCGTAGTGGAGATGAAATGGTGACACTGGTGCAAGTTACAAATCCTTCACTGTGCGCAGCCGAAGGTAATTCTCTAAGAAAACCAGACAGCCTGAGCTGAGCCACATCTGGTCAAAACCCTTCTTTTTTTTTCGTTTCGTGGAGCTTACAAACAGAAAAGCATATAAATGAGCACAGGACACAAGCTTACTACTTTTACGAGGCATTATGAAACTGTGCCTCAGTTTTAAAAGATTATAAGTAAACAACAACAACATAAACCCTACAAATCTCCTCTCCAAAGCTGGACCAGAGGGGGCTGAGCGGTATTACTATTGGTGGACACTAATCATGTTTTGCTCTTGGCAAACACTCTTAGGACTGAGGAAAACCTTTGCAAAAAGTTCAAATTGAAACCTGCAAATCCAGCAGCTTCTTAGCAGCCTTGTGCAAGGTTTCTGAGAATCAGACCATAGGGTGTTTAAGGGAGAGGGGGCTTGAGTTTCTACGTTGTGATTTGGGGATTGAAAGAGCACTTTTGCAATGTGAATCTTTGAACTTTTTGGATGTGTCCAGTTTTTGATTGATCATTCAGCTGAAAATGTGGGTTTCTGTTTCAACATCACCGCCAGATACGCAGAAAAAGTGCAACTCCACAAATGACCACTTCCAAGAGAAGCTTTTTATGAAATACAGATAGCCTCTGTGGGTCATGCTGATAAAGCCCAGATAGTCCGCAGATAGGAAGAGAAACATACTCACACATACTCACACATACATTTGATTGTCAATGCCATATATTTAGCACTAAGTAAGGGCACAGACTGCAGTGTCCTCTCTGAAAAGGGGAACAGACACAGAGCAGTGTTTTGAAAGCCTTTTTCTGAAGAGTCCTTGACATCTGTAGTTCCCTCACTATCTATATATCTCATTACCCAGGCAACCAAATATAAACATGAGCAGTCAGCACTAATATTCAAGCTGAAAGATAGTGGCTCATACTTTGTAACCTTATTGAGCAACGCCTCCTCAAAACTCCAATGTGCAACCAACCTCCAAAACAAACACGTGCCTGGTGCTCATGCACAATTACAACATCTGCATTTAGCCATAAGCTTTGAAAACAGTTGATCATGCAACGTTACAAACATTCTGTCATGTCTTGCCATATAAAGCGGTATATATATATATGTGTGTATTCACACTAGAAAATGTGTGTGATGCAAATAAAGAGGAGTGAACCTATTAGGAAATAACGCTGGAATCATAGGGAGGATTAGTAATCTGTCTTTAGCTCTCAAAATCACGTCCTCATTGACAGCATAGTTCTTGAATGTCACGTTAGAAACGGACTGATGAGCAGCAGTAAGTCCAAACCAGTTCACTGTCATCAACTAGGAGGGTAGCAGCAGATGTTAGCTGATGTTCAGTGTCACAGTGAATCCCAGCGGCCCTCACATGGTTCGGGGTCAATCCAGTTCTAGGAAAAGGGTCATGGAGTTCAGGTCAGTCTGACCAAACCTCAAATCCAGCAGTGTGTGTGTGTGTGTGTGTGTGTGTGTGTCTGTGTGTGTTTGCCACTTGGTTCTCTTCAGAGGCCCTCTCCTACAGAGAGACCTCGCTTTGTCTCAGTGGCTGTATCAAGTGGTCTGAAATGTTTATCCTCATTATTCAACAAATGGGACAGCCTTGTGGATCAACGGCACACTGTGTAGCCTCTCTCCTGCTTTGGTACGTTAGGTAAGATCTCAAGTGGTGTGTGTTTAAGCGAAAGATCTTACAAACCAAGCGGACAACTTTTTTTATTTATCACGTCCTGCCAAGACCTGAACACAGAAATGTTGAAGAAGTAAAAATGTAGGTCGCAGAAAGGTACATTTTGAGAACCATGCACATGAATACACTGACCAGGTACCAGTCATTCATATTGTTGCGTCTCTGGCAGAAAAGACCGCATTTACAGTCTTTCACCTTCAAATCACTGAAGACAGGAGTCAGCAGATACTGAAGGGTTAAGCTACAGTACAATCACACACTTAGCTGTTAACGTCTTATGTGCGGGATCGGAAGTAGTTTGCCTGTTAGTTCACTACAGTACAATCTAAAAAAAAAATGTACACTCTTCTGACATTTACATACAAGTACGTCTACGTTTGCTAAATTAGCGATGGCAGCTTTGACAGCTGTATTTTGTTCATATTTAATGTCCCGAAACAACATGAATTTTGCATGCTCTTACTCATAATGTCCCCACATGCACACACATACTCTTTCTCCCCCTCCCCACACACCAGTCCTCTTGCTTTAAGTAAGTGTAAATGGTATCCATGAAGTGCCTCCTAAAAGGGTAGGAGGTAGCGTGTCCTGTCAGGTTGCAAATGCACTCAGCTATCCATCTCAGGCAGCCGCGCGAGAGGTAGTGTGGGGGCAACTCACTAGCAGAGCTAATGGCACGTTATGTAGCATTAAACTGAGCTGACTGGGCACTCTCCTCAAAAACTAAAGCACTGGGGTGAAAGAAGAAGGGGGAGAAAAGCATCTTTTCTCTCAGAAAGATTGTCTGCTTGTTGGGTTTTGAGGCTAATTGGTGGTGGGAGGTTTGATAGCAGGCGTGGAGGTTGTATTTTCTTTGGGGGGGGGGTTTTTACGTTAGTGGTTAACACTACACATCTGACGGGCAGGTGTAATCGGAGCCCATTCTAAATCTGTCTTGATGCAGGATGTTAGCAAGTGCTGTGGGAAATATTCAGAACACATTACCAATCAAACAATGTAGTAAATGCGGCATGGGAATGCACTGCTGTGACATTTATGGGGCGCGCTATTGGAGGAAAATAGTAGCGAGCAAAGAAACATCAACAACTAACAACAAAAGTTAAGTCCAGTCAATTGATCTGCAGAGCGCTTAATCACTATTATGGTCTTCACAATTCCCGCAATGTTAACCAAATGTGAACACCATCTGAAAGCTCTTCAACTTAGAAGTCAAAAAATGTAATTAAAACCTCAATATAAAGAAGAAACCTTTAGACTCTTTCAAAGGGATCTACCGACTACGATGGTTTGGATGAATACACACTTAAACCGTGTAACTACAGGGTGAAACATACACATCAACAGTAGCAGACTGTCAGGCCATCAAACAGCAGAAATACTGCACACAGTGCGTATGTGTTTAGTACATTCAGTACGGTACATGAAAACATCTGTTTGTGAAATTACTAGTCATATGTTTCCTTTCGGCATGTGTTAGCAAATTAAAACCTCCGGTTTCTCTTGAGGTGAGATGTGGGTTTAAAGGATACCTATTTGTTCTGATGATTTTTAAAAACAACTTATACTCTAACCATGGCTTATTAAGATCTTACATCTGGGAAGTTTATAAGTTCCCGTAACAGTCATTAAGGTTATGGAATGCATTAAAAGAAAAAAAAGGGTTATTTTGGTCTGAAGAGGATGCCTAGTAATTTCCCATTAGGTCAACTTTCTTCTTCTACCACAGGTATTTTCCCTGGGTAAGCCCCTGCAATGAATGTGTACACTAGCATACACACAGCTGCACTGCGGTTTTAAGCGTTGTATGTCCACACAAATATCTTGTTTGAAAGTATGTATAGTGTGTAAGTTGTGTATGAGCCTGTCAAGTCTGTACAAGGGTTTTACATCATGACAAATGTGGCTCCTTACGCTATTCTCTGAACAATGTACACATCCAGGGCTGGTATGACACTGAGCCATTGTGCAGCCAAGTTACCTCCCCCACTGTGGCATTTGATAGTAGATGACAGTGTCAGAGAAGCAGTCCTGGCCCGGCCACAGTGAAACCTCACATTAACCTCATTTATCTGTGTCGTAGCTTATCATCTGACCCCTGCTACACACTCTCTGATGAACACACTCTCTGGCAAAAACACAAGCCTGAGCTGCGGCAGACACAAACACATGCGCACGCACGCACACACACACACACACACACACACACACACGCTCAAATGTCTAACTTAATGGCACATACACACAGCAACATACTACTAAACGAATATCGCTCTGAGACAATATATATGAATCTACTGTGGATGCAGGAAAACACAAATACATCCGATTGACTGAGTACGTCGCCGGTTGTTGTTTTTGATGGTTTTTGCCATTTTATTTAGCTAATTTAATGCTCTGCCTCCGAAAAGCAAGTGAGAGTCAATGCTTAGCTGACAGCTGCCCAGCGGGCATGGAGAGAGATAGACAGTGGTGGGGAAACACCTGTAGAGCCGGCACATTTTCACATCTAACTCGGTGAATTGAGGGGTTATTTTGGCCGAACCAGAGTTGGTGATTTTTGCAACAGTGGAAAGACCTAACTAAGGAGGGTTTAGTGAGTTTTCTTTTATTTCTGTCGAGTTTTTAATGAAGTGTGTTTTACAATGGGGGTGGGGTTGAGAGGCAGCGCCGCGCACACACACACACACACACACACACACACACGCAAACACAAATACACACACACCTGCGTGAATATACTATGTATCTGCAAACTTTGGTTGTTGGCATATAGTTAAACCAGTTTGGCGAGGCCATCCTAAAGCAGTGCGTCAAATCTAACCAATAAGAGTTGAAACTGGACCCAAAGTAAGAGAGTGGTAATGATTATAAAACATAGAGAACTAACAGTAATATGAGGTGAACTAAGAGCAGGAACATATTGAATTTTCTTTATTTTATCGGTGCAGTACCACGCACAACACTATACAGACATAAATTCCATTAGGTATGTACTTCTATATTTGTCTTGCACTGTGCTTTTGTAACTACACTCAAAGCAGGAATGATGTCACCATCATAGAACATGTCTGTGTAACTTATAGCGCCAATTAAGTCGCTTCTCCTCAGCCAACAATGTACACAATCCTGTTACTTCCAAGGGACCCATGCTGCTCACAACACAGTAGGCATCTGGAGAAACTTTGTGAAAATATAATATAATCAAAGATTCTAATGTGGGAAGGGGAAAACATAGAAAAAGAGTCACTTTCTAAAGAGGTCGTGATACTGTAATTGGGCTCATGGGCAGGCAGGGAACATCCTGGCTCACTAGGTCTTATCTCTGTCAGCAGTGTTTTAGCACACCTCCCTGACTGGCATAGCCAAATGACACCGTTCCAATGTCAGGAGCTTAGTGCATCGCTAAAGGAAGGGCCAGAAATAATAGCCAGTCAGTCAGGCAGCCAGCGAGTCAGTCAGCCACATGTCCAGCCAGATGAGGCTGATCCACGGCCATCCAGCCAGCCGGCCATCCAGCCAGTGAAAAATATGAACTGGCCAAGCCACAACTACCGGCCAGCCAGACAGTCAGACAGCCAGCCGGACAGACAGACAGACATTCAGAGAAAGCCAGCAATCCAGCAACTTGCTCTATTCAAACCACACTAAAGCTCTGTCGGAGAGGTAATATTTTCAGCCTTAGAGACACGGTTTTAAATATTGCCTGCGGTTTAGTTGCAAAGGCTTGTCTCAACCTGTCCTCCAGCGCCAACCCATGCATGCCCATGACCATATGGTGACTCAAATCTAATCCTAAACCAATGCATTGCCTGAAATTGTCAGGGACAGTGATAACAACTGGATATGGATAGACTGGAATTCAAGACTAGAAGGACTTCATTGCACATGGCATTCCTCAATAATTTGATATGTTTGAGGATGCATTGTACCGTCATGTGCTGTATCTTGACATCAGCCTCCTACGGAGTAAACAGTAGTAATGGAAAGCAGGCTTGTGCCAAGAACAACATTGGTGAAGGGTGGGTTTTGGTATTCCAGGGATTGTTTCTATCATTGGCCATTTTCCTGTTATTGAATTCCTATCTCTCAATGCATATCCTCCTGGCTCACACTTAAGTCATTGTTGATACCCACACACCCACCTTGTAGCTGAGGATCTGGGGGCTTCAGTTCCAACAATTGAGGTAGAAGTGCTGATAAAAATAGAAGTACATAAACAATAGTGTTTTACCTGAAATGTTTTTTTTATAATTAATTTTACAGGTTTTACAGAACAGGGGCCCTCTTCAGCCCACATGCATGTATTTTGATCCACATAAAGCTAAAGTTCATTTGTACTTTAAGCTGCAAGTTTGTATCTATTGACCCTGATCTAAGGGTAAAAAATACTGATATTACCTCACCAAATGTAATCCATCATAGATAACGATTATCCACTGAAAGTCAACAGTCAAATACAACCAATAGGTATTTGTGATTATTTACAGTACCCCCCTAAATGAATGAATTATATTATTAAAAAAAACAATTAGTCACTCTTAAACTTTCTATTCTAATCTTTACACTGGCAATACGTGTGAATGTGATGCTAATGTTCGGGTAATGGCAATCATTACATTTGTGCTCCAATATATGTACATGACCCCAATTCCTAGCATTCTTCTTTCATCTCTCTTCCTCATCACTATCTATCTGGCTGTGTCCCAGGTTGTCAGCTTATCCCTGTCCCAGTCCTGGAGCTCTATGGGGAAGAGAAGAGTCTGCAGGAGCTGTCTGACTGCCAGTCAGTGTCAACTCCCTACTGTAATCCTCTACTGCCTCTGATAAGGATAAGGCAGAGAAGACTAGGCCAGCAGAGGAGAAGAGAAGAGAAGAAAGGAGAGACCGAAAGAAAGCTCAGTTGCAATAAGGCATTAAGACATGGAAGAAGAGGAAAACAGAGGCAAAAATGTACACGAGACAACAAAACGTGGGGAGAATAATAATTTAAGCAACAAAACAAGATTCCAACCCCCCCACACGCACAGAAAAAAGTGTTGTGGCTTTGTCATTTAGTGAGTCACAGTTGAAAGAGCTCAGAGCCATTGCTCTATTATGCACTATATAATATGATTAAACAGCTGTTATCAGTTAGGTTCTCCCTCATTTAACTTGGCCCTCAAAAGGCCAATGCTTAAAAACCTTTCCTCTCAGCCAGGCTGTGGTTGGAAGGTAATCAAATATGAATCAAGGCAGAGAGATCACAGGAGCAGCATACTGAATGAACTATTGCATGATGGCTTACATCAGGTATCATATTTGATGTATAGCTCAGGCAGGCACAGAAATTATCTTTCTAGAGACGGTTTATGAACCAGCTCTGAGGATTTTAACCAATTTGATGAGTTGCTTGAATTTCAAATTGATGCAGGAACTCAAATGTGTAGTCTAAAAGCCTGTTATTTGCCCACAAATCATCATCATTTAGACAGTATGCACTTTGGAATTTAGTCCAGTTTAGCCTTTTACAGCAACCTTCCTGGCATATAGACAACTGTATATCATGTCAGCTACACTGGCAGCCATTACAGAGCCAAAGCCAACACACGGCTGAACTAAGTCCCAAAGCCAGCTTTCCTTTTTCACATGGTTATTGAGCCATGCAGCGGCTTATCGACCCGACAATGTAACACAAGTTTGTAGGATGGCTTTAGTCCTCTCTCTCTCTCTCTCTCTCTCTCTGTCTCTGTCTCTTTCTCATTCAGACACTGGGACTACTTTGGTCATTCAGAAGATTGGTATTGATTATACTGCCACTTCAAAATAAACAGAGTAAGCATGGAAACAGGGTCACAAACACTGCAAATGTATACTTTCCCTCCAATGTTCACACACACTTGATAAAGATCCAAAAGTACTGTAAAGTGACGCGAACAGAAGTGATGCCCTCTGAATGTTGTAACTTGATTGAATTATATATTTAAAAAATGACTAATGGAACCTCAACAAGTGCATTAGTGTAGTTCAGTGATTCTCATTGACCCTTATATCACCGATGACATGTTTTCACTCTTCACAGATTAATTGCAGATTCAAGTGCCTGCCGCGGCATCTCAATTGAATTGCTATTGCTGTTCTGTACAGACAGCAGTCTAAGAAACACAAGACTGTGCACTAAGCAATAAAGGCATACACGATGCCACACAGGGAATGTTCTTTCACACAAAATACAAAAAACTCTCATTGATCCCCTTTAAAAGCAGTACTCTGTGCGTGAGGGTGTCCTTTCTCTTGTGTGCATGCATGTGTACTCAGTGCGCTCATGAATAGAGGAGGATGAAAGGAAACGCTGAAAAGGTCTGAGCGCACTGCATGGTTCAACCAGACAGCTCAATCTCTTGATCTGCCCCCCACCCACCCCTCTTTACTATTTCAAAATTATTTTCCCTCACACCTCCACCTGCCTACATTGCTGTTATTCTGTTCAGCTGGTGTAAAAGGAGACAGACAAGCAGGGATTCTCCCGTGACAGCGGGCCGGTGTGCATACGGCAAATGGGGGCTTCCATCATTTTCATTATCGCGCATCAAACACAAAGTTTTTTGAGTAAAATGTGGTACAAAACATTGGCCCGTGAGAGAGATATGAAGGACCGAAGGGAGGAAAGAAACCGGAGAACAATATCTAATCGATATGTTGTACGATCTTGCTGAAAAACACATTACTTTGGAACTATAGTTGCAATGTGTGCAATTTGTTTGTGGGCATTGCTCTGTCTCCTTTCACTGTTATCTTTGAAGACAGAGTTGGATCAACGAAATACTTTTCTATGTATGTTACCTTTATTATTGCAAGTAAATATAACAAGTGTCTATGTTGTATCAGGGATGTTCTGTTAGTTTGGTTGCACGTAGGCGCTGAAAGCTTTTGCACACTTCGGTGCACAGCAGGGTTTTTTTTTTTAACCTGTGCTCACATGAAGACACCTTGATCTGGCACAGGTTCAATGGCAGCCAAAATGTACAAGGACGGAGTGAGAATCGTATTTGTGTTCACCCTCCGCTACACCTCTGCCTGCAGTGTGTAACGTGTGAAAAGTTATTTTCTGAACAAATGTTGAGGGTAAACACTGTCCAATTAATCTATCTACAAATATACACACAGACACACACAAACACCTGTTGCAGCCATTGGTTAATCCATTTGCCCCACCTACCCATCATTCACTCTGCCTGTACTTGCCGTGAAATCTCCACCCAATCATTACCTGGAAATCTCTCTCCGTCTCTCTGAACCAGACACACACACATTAAGACACAACTTTCCTCTTTTCCCTTACATAGGCAGCAAATTCCAGAGACAAAGAAAAGACTTGAGCATGATCTAGTAGATGTGTGTACTTGTGTGTGTTTCTAAGTACACATATGGCTCTGACAAATGAGCCAAGCTCAGTTAAATGGCTTGTGATTAGGACACATTGGCTTCTAATTGCCTCTCATTACCATTTGAAAGTGAGTGGCGGCCGAAATCAAAGGCTACGGCGGCAGTGGTAAAGTGCATGTATGTGTGTGCGTGTGTGGCAGGTGAGTGGGTGGAACAACACGCCTGATTCACAGTGGCATGACCACACGATAGAGCACTATAATTTCATTTATTCCTATTACAAAGCCTTGCCGTTCACCATCATAACTAAGGCAAAGCCCCAGCTTTAATAAACCTGTAAAAATATTGAACCTGCTTTTCTTATAGACCTAATCAAAACCCTTTTTACTCCAGTCTGAAACTCCATGAACTGATGACCAACTACTATTACTCCCTCTACTGTTCCCTTAATATACAGTATTTCCCCCTCTCTCTCCTTAGTAAACCTAAAAATGACTATACATTTTAGCCTTTTGTCATGTCAACGTTTTGACTATAAACTCAGCACCTGGTTAATCCTCACCACCCTGCCTTAATCCCTACTAGACCCTCTGTTTACCTACCATGTACAATAGAAGCCTGTCTATCTTCACTCTCCACCCTTCGCTTTAACAACTCTCCTCTGGCCATGTTCATGTCAGCTGTCATCCTATCCTGAAAGACCTGGCGCTGGAGTTTAACTTTTGTTGCATCCCATCCCTAAAATTCTTTTCAGAAATCCTGGAATGTACTGTTTCTACTTATCTCACCCCACATCTGCAAGGCACCAAAAACTGCCCTATTCAAATTAACAGTGCAGCCGACAATGGCCCACAATCCATACCCACTTTTCTCTGCCTATTTTAACATGGTGTCTCATGTAAGGATCCTAAAAGAAAGTATGCCCTATTGGCATGAACAATTATGTACACATTTTGGTTGATCTCTCAAGCAGAACAGTTCTCAAGAATATTAATGAACAAGATCTCTTACTCATCTGAATACGGGGATCTACCTCCTCTCTATAATTAGTAGAGTGTGTATTGGCATGATACAGGGGATTCAATATATTTAGGTATTGCAAGCAAGGCGATATATTGCAATTTCTTTGGATCTAAGTTTAGGAAAACAGTCTTAATATAAAGAACACACGGCCATATGCATAATATCTGAGTAAAAAAAAAGTGTACTTTTTAATGCAATCAGAATTTTGATACATCATAGCCTTTACTTTTTGTGCAATCTGAGCCATTGTCTGCCTCAAATATTTGCATGTAAACTTTAATTAAAAAAAAAAGAATGGTGTTTTTGAGAATCAACACCGTATTACAAGTGTATCTTTTTGCTTGATAAACCAATATGATTACTAATTGCCAATGTAGAAGCTGCTTTTTTCTAGTTTTTTGAAACATGTGTTTGGGGTGTACTGTGCATATGAGAAATATGTTGCACAATACATTTTTAAAAGTTGTATCAACTTTATTCATGTTTGAAGTAACCTACAAACTGTTTTGAACAAAAGTCTGATCAGGGGCAGGGAGCAGAATTATTATTATTTTTTTATTTGATTGAAATCTTTTAAAACGTTAATTTAACTCATTCCCAAATGGATTGTTTGTTGCTCCAAATAGCGAGTTAACTGTAATCTGAATATGTTAAAGTGTGAGTTGATGAGATATTTGTATAGTACATAAGCACTCAGGACTCAATAAGCTATAGGACAAGCTTCACACACGACAAGAGACATAATCAACAAGTAAAGCCGGGCGACTTTTTTTTTTGTTTGTTGTTCAAATATCAAATTATTACACAGACATAAATCAGAAAAAAGGGGGTGGGGGGGTGACACACACACACTTATACGTGTAATGCCGCTGATGGGCAGAACTGCACCTTTTCCTCTTCAAGCAGCAACATTTGTGACTGGGGTCTCATTTGGATCGCATGTAAAATTCATAATGTGAGTGAAAACATAGGCTACCACTTGGGAAGCATCGTCTACCGTGAGTGCAACTCCGAGGTGTAAAGAGAGTAAAAATAGCCCGCTATCACAGGCTTCCCTACAGTCCCGTTATATAATGGTCCAAGCTAGGATGAATGACATCACGGGTAGTCCGGCAATCACAAACCCTATGTCCTTTACAACCAGCTGGCACCGTAACACACTGTGTAGTAGCACGACATTACATACGCAATAACACATTTAATAAAGGTTCCGAACACACAGATGTAACTAGGTGTTGGCAAACACCGGACAAATGAGGAGGACTGTGGTTAGTTGTTCTCCGTCTCTTTTCGTGTGGAGAAAAACACTTCCGCGATGGTGAAACGTAGATAATAATGTAATGTTTGCCTTGTTCAGCGGGAAAAGAGTTCAAAAGAAGACACGTACGGCTCGAGGCGACGCTATTCGGCAGTGTGTATCAATGCGAAGCGCAACAACAAAAAAACAGTCTGCAAAGAGCAAATGTTTGAGCCGAGGTCGAGTGGCGCAGTTACTGAAAGTACAGCGCCGGCCCGACACCAGCTCGCCCGGCGGACGCGCTCCTCGCTCGGTCACAATGCCGCCGAACCTCCGCTCTCTTCCCCGCCACTTAAACACTACTTTGCTTTTACGTTCCGAAATGACAAGTTTATACACGCGAGCCCCGCATGCTCCCCGTGCTGTTTGGTCACTTAAAAATAGGTCACAGGGCGAAGTGAACATTTTCCGAGGCTTTGAAGTGAAGCAGAGCGTCAGCGCCACCCTGCCCATTTCTCCCAGCCATTTTCTCTTCACAGCTCCAAAAAAAACAAACAAAAAAAATTGCGAGTGCAATGACAGGTTGCTGAAACGAGGACTGAATGGACAGATTTGTGTGACTTACTGTTGGGTGTAACGGGCTGCTGAGTTTGTGTCTCTCCTTGTTGCCAGGGCTCCCCTGCTCTGCTCCGGCGCTGACGGTGGAAAGCGTCTCCCTTCCTAATGATGTTTGCAGGGCACATCTAATAGCTCTCTGCCCCCACCTCCAGAGAGAGAGGGAGGGAGGGAGAGAGGGAGGGAGGGAGGGAGAGAGAGAG
>CALSCE010010855.1:11277359-11326660 GCA_943593645.1 Bovichtus variegatus | reverse complement strand
GGAATGTTACTTGTTATTGAGTATTTTTCATTTTCTAGTATTGCTACTTTTCCCTAATTAATAGACCTCAATACTTCTTCCACCACTGCATAAAACAGAATAAACTTTATTGATGCTGTGCACAAAACTTGTGTACCAGTGTAACAACCAACAGCATGTAATATAGATAAATTACCTTAAAAAAAACAAGAATACTATTATAAGCATCTATTATTTACAATATCAGACATGAAAAAACAAAAAATAAAAGTTATTTTATATTATATACGTGTACAAAATGTGACCTCATTCATATAATGTCATTTTTGAAGGTGAAAAACCAAGCCGTCTCAGTAACGCCATTTGAATGAATACAGTGAGTATTCAAAATGCATTCGGCAATATCATTTTTGAAACACTCGAGGCTATTGTTTATGCCATGAGCTCAGTCCTATGTTTGCTATCGCACGCTGGGTATACCATACCATCTTTACTTTTGATTTCTTAGAGAGCTGTCAACAGGCCAGCAGGTCATGGCAGGCATTTGAGTTGGAGAGCTGGAGATCTTCAAGAGACTCAGTTCAGCTGAGAGCAATAACTGAGAGTCAGCTGACCGTGATAAGGTGGAAAATCTCAGCAGCTGATACCGACTGCTTTCGCACAGACACGACCACAAACATACACAACATCTTGGAGTAATACTCGAAAACATGTTGATCAGAGACATTTACTCATGACACGATTGAGTTATTACTAATGCACTTCACGCTGGTGAATCCATTTGGCTGTCTGTGGCGCAGTCACATACGTGGCAATTTAAAACCTGGGAGGTTTACCTGTTGCCTTTACATGACGTGTGTCACTCTATGAAACTAAATCAACCACAAAATTGAAACAATGAAAAAGAAAAAAAAAAGAAATCAAATATCCAGTTAAGTTTCAGAGTATTTTATCTTGACCTCTGTGACCTCTCCCAGATTTCCAATATGGCAGCCTTCGCCTCTTCGTCACAGCAGAGTGCAACCTGACACTGCATGAGTCGTAGCGCGCACGAGGCTGCAGAGTGACAGACGATCTGGGATGTATCCCACTCCCAGCCAGTCACTCAATAAGTGGCCTATTGTCCAGCTCTCTATTGTGCCCTTGTCACATGTATGCCAAACAAAGAGAGAGAGAGGTAGGCTGCCCTGTGTGCCAGGAGGCTAACATTACATTCATGGCCTGGATGCATAGAAATGAAGTCTGCTGGTGAATAGTCAGACCCTGATGTTTGAACAATTCATTCATTCGGAGACAAGAATGTTTCAGTTCACAACAACCCTTTATTATGTAGACTGTATACATGCTGTTTGATAGTGAACTTCCTGTAGTGATTCCTGTAGTGTCACTTTTACATTGTATCCAGCATGTGTTGCCCACGCAGCATATGTGTCGCGTCAGAAACAGTAAGTTCACAAAATGTCATCCCAATTTGTGATTTAGTCATATTGCTTCGAGTCTCGTCAGCTCACAGAAGTGCATGCATACACTGATTTGCATACACACAAGCGTGTACTCGTTCCAGTCTTTACTCGCTCTCTCTTTCGTCTCTGCATGTACCCACAGGTGTACACCTACTCACTCTAACAGTGGGCTGATGAATGGCTCTACACAGGGAAAGCTTCAGGTTAGTCTTTTTTAGCAGTTGCAAAGGACCAACAGAGGTGCATGTACAGGAGGAAAAGTTAGGTAACGTCCTGTCTGGCATAGCCTTCATTTGAATGACTTGCAACATTGAGAGCACAATGAGAATACATAGTTGTGTGTAAGTGTAAGGTTATGGCGTGCTTGAGGAATAATAAAGAACTCCTCCCAAAGGAGGAGCAGATTCTTCTACAGTAGAGTTGGGTTACTCCTTAGAGATGTATTTGTGTTATTTGTAGGAGGTGTGAACAGTATATACACTCTGGGACAATAAAGTGTACCAGGTGTGGCATGTATGGGTAGAGCCCTGAGAAATGGGGGCTGGCTGTTGAGACCTGCATACCTGTATGGCTATTTTGTGAGATTAAATTACTCATATTCATAGATGTCAATGCAATTATTTAACCTCAGCGATTAAAGAGGTTTCTTTTTTGGCGGGGGGAAGGGTGCCAGATGAAATATTAGAAATGGGCTTTCACAAGATATAGCTTCGCTTTTTGTGTCCGTTTTTAACCTCTTGTGACCAGAAAACCAAGACAGAACTGTGTTCAGCCAACGACGCTGAACTAAATAAGAGACATCCACTTAACTGACAAGTATACACAAACAAGGGATTTGACACCTCACCTGGGATATGAATAAATAACACACTGAACTGAAAACAGGCACTAAGGTATATAAATAATTAATAATCACTCGCCTTTGGAAGCAGCACTTCAGGCATTTTCAAAGATTTTAATGGTCATAGACATCAGTGCTTTATTTGACAGCAGAGAGACAAGGTTGCACAGTGTCTGAAGTGCATGCCACTTAACATAGTACACTCAGCTATTGAGCAGCCCAGCTCTTCAGGTATTTTGAGTGCAATTTATTTCATTTGTAGGTGAATTTTACGATGTACCTGTTCAGGCCACTGCATCGAAATGTCAGCTCTATAAATTCTCTGCAAAAGCCAATAAATACTTTCTTAGCAGAAGAGGAACACTCGTGCTGTATGCTTTGAAAGTAGCTGTCACTTCAGATTTCAAGGCTTCAGTGTCTGCTGAAGTTCAGGGGACGGTGTGTTTCCTCACTGCTCCCCCTTTTGCTCAAATGTGGAAGTGTTTTCCACTTCCAGGGCCAGACAGCAATTTCATTTAACACTGCAAGGAGTATAAAGGAAGCGTTTCACTCTGTACTTTTATTTTAGCGTATCGTGATATCAACAGGAAAAATATATAATTATCCACTGCTCTACTTTAAAACAGACAATATGTTCACATTGGAAACACTGTTATATTGTAATCGATCATAATTTTTTTTTATAAATTATTTTTTTATTAAATGAGACATACCCATACAGCCCTGTCAGATGTCAAGTACTCCTCATGTTAGCTATTTATTTCATCTGTCTATGCATTACCTCAATGGTTATCCATTCATTTCAGCTAAATATTTCCACTATTTTTCCATTAATTTATTTCAACCATTTATCTATTACTTTAACTAACTGTTGGAGCCTTTTGTCCATCACCTTTAGTTAATGGTTTCAAAATCTCTGCTCATTTGCTAGTTTTCATGTACACTCTCAACACACCGTCTTCAGGTGTTAGCTGACTCAATATGCAGGGTTTTTTTAATATTCAAATTGTATTTAAAATGTTTCTTTTGCTCAAATTAGTTGAGCTACTCGACAATCCCGAAAGACAGTAACCCCAAACAACTGCAGGTCCCCGATCCCCCTTGGGTCAGTACGCCATAGTGGTGGGGAATCACTGGATTATAATATCTATACATGATTGACCTGCCAACAAGCGCAAACATTTCTGTAGCCATGATGATGATGCATCTCAGCCACACATGATCATCTTCATTGAATTATAAACCTGAAAATAACTCAAATCCGTCTTCTGCAGCATTTTAACCAGTGTATAACAATCACAAGCTTGCTAATACAACACCGTTTTTACACCACCTCTCTAACAACCAAATTACACAAGCTTAAAGTTGCCCTTGCAAGTTTAATCCTACAGTGAATGCTTGCTATCGGCTAACCTGTTCTCACACACCTTCCTCATTCCGCGACAAGGGAGAATGAGCGGGGAGGATTAGAATGCATAGAGAGTTCCCAAATCTGTGTATTAACAGCAGCCAATTCAATCAGGCTGTCTTGGGCAGGCAGCTTTTGGGTAGTAATCTGGAGTGTCTTAATGTGATTTGTGTAAAAAGTCCAGGCCTAATTGGAACGGAGAAACATATACTTCAAAGTCCAGTCCGAACACACACACACACACTCACACACACACGCGCACACACCATGCACGCACAAAGTGTTTCTGGTCTTGCACATGTATGCACACAGAGAAATGTGACATCTGAATGTTGCTATATTGCAGCAGATCAGAGATGACATTACATTTTGCTTTTGATAAAATATAAAGAAGGGCGGAAAGAGAGGCACAGAGCAAAGACGAGCGTGGTGTGCGTGTGTGTGTGTGTGTGTTCCCTCTGTATAAAATAATAATTGGATCCAAGAACTTATTATTAGACTGCTGCCTTTGTAGATGAGACTGCAATATTGCAGGGACACTGAATGTTTTTTTATACTTATTATAGTGACTCTGAACTGTTGTTTTAGCCTTTCCACTTCTTGTTAAAACTTTCACCCGTATTGTAATTCTCTCTGCATAAGGTGTCGGCCTTTCTTGAAATGTGATGTCTCTGTTCGACCTTCCATCCCCCATTATAAAAAACACAACAGTCCCTCATGTCTCATAAATGATGATGGCTCCTCAGCCATTTCAGTCTTTTCTCGTTTAATAAGGCTAGAAGTGGGTTATGCCGACAACACTCTCCTCCTACTAAGAAGCGACTTTAATTATTGACCAGTCTAGGGAGGCTCTCGAACACACTTTAGTAAACACACAAACACCCTAGTGTACACACACACACACAGTGGTGAGTGATATCCGGCCTTACAGTACACAGTCACCAACACGGGGGTCAGCGAGGAGTCAGATGGATAATAGATGAGTTTGAGAGATGCAGCTGACAAATCTGTAGCTCTCGCCTTACACCCTGTCTTTCTGCCTTGGTGCCTGATTTGACTTTTTTGTGTATGACAATGTGACTGTGTTGTGAGAGGGAGAATGACAGAGGTGAAGGCGTGGAGACGAGAAAGGAGAGCAGACTGTCCCTTTCATAGTAACCACACTAAGGAGACTGGTATTCAAATATTATTCTAGAAACAATTAAAAATTTTAATTAATCAACAACAATTTTGATCATCAATGAATTGTTTGAAGCGTGTCGACATTTTGGAATATTGTAGCTTTCTTGCCGAGAGTCGGGCAAGAAGAGTGATATCACTAATATAAAAATATGTACAGTAAAAACGAAGCTACAGCCAAGAGCCAATTAGCTTAGCTTAGCATAACGACTGGAAACAGGAGGGAACAGCTAGCCTAGTCTGAAGGTAACAAAATGTGCCTACCAGCTCCTGTGAAGCTCACAAATCATCTCATGCATTTAGTTTTGTGGTTGTACAGTGGGTTGTCTGACAAACTATTTCACCAGTTGCTGTGACTTCCTGTAGACAGACAGTGGTCACCGTGTTCTCATTTAGCTTTTGGTAAGAAAGCGAATAAGAGTTCTCAAAAATGTTTAACTGTTCCCTTTATTAACTTCGCTAAATGTCAAAATGTGTTGGGTTTCTTTCCATTTTATATAACTGTATATAATACCTTTGGATTTTGGGTTGTTGGTCAAACAAAACTCCTAATTCTGTAACGGCCCAGAAAACACAGACAGGATTGAACCCAAAAGCATGATTTCAGAGGCAGTAAGGTAAAGCCGGGCTCAGACTACAGGAGTTTTAAAATCCTAACTGATTCTGAAATCGGGTTGCATCACGCACATAGGGAGAAACTTCACACATTTTCTGCTCTGCAATCTCAAACATGCACACACTACAAGATTTTAAAAATAATGGCACATTACACAATACAGGATACTATTAAAATATAAGCAGATGTTAACAAAATAGAGTCTGACGTGGTGCAATATCTTGCGATAGTAGTGCTTTGCAGTGAGAAAAAACAAAAGCAGAAAGCTAGACGAGTCTGGATGTGAACATGGTTGGGGAGACACAAGTTTTCTACTTTTCAGCGAGAACTTGTCTGGAGTCAGTTTTAAGTAGTATGCCAGGTAACGTTAGATGTTTAAGGTTGCTTTGCTCGTCTCTCTCATTGGCTATGGTGGCCGTTCTCGGAAAGCACTGATGCAATCATCCAGATTTTAACTCCTAAATGTTGGAAATGAATCAGCTTACCTTGATGAGCCTGTGAAACACTTCGGGACGTGTACAGGTCTGGATCTGTAAACCCCGCACATTACCACATAATCTGGGCCGAACATCGGTACTGACCAAGGAGTTCTCCGATCGACCCAAAACTCCTGCAGTCTGAGCCCATTTTAAGGTGGCTGTCCAGATTCTTTATTCAAGTCCAAAGAGACAGGAGTCAGAAAACCAGGCAGGCAGATCAGGCAGACAAAAGTAAAGAGGGGTAGGCAAAGTAGTCGGGTAGACAGAGTCAGGCTGGGAACTCCTGGAAAGCCAGGCATGACACACAGGGTGGACTCCTGACTAATTCAAAGAGATGGGATGGTCATTTTTCACTTTATTCTGACATCCTAAAGAGACTAAACCTTATTTAAAAACAAATAATCAACAGATTCAGCAATAATGAAGTTGGAGCCCCACTTATTGATTATGTTGTTAGAGGACAAGTGGAGTGGGAGGACAGCAGACTGGTGCAAATGCCCTGTCTTACCACATGCATTGATTACAATGCATCACAGTCATCGATCAATGCTGCTTCTGTGGTTCTACCCTGTGACCGCCATCATTAGCACTTTCCACTGTGCTCCACCTCTGTGTCCACAATGTCCTCTTACCACCTCTCTCTGTCTTTCCCTCTCTCCGCTTCCCCGTCTTCTCAGGTATATTCCCCTGTACCGTACGTTGAGGTTAAGTTTGCTTTGTTGCACCTCTCTCAGAGATATACGGGGGCTGGGTAGCAGCATTTAGTGTTTATGTGAAAATCAATTTGAGGTTCAAAACTTTAGTTTAGGTTATTTATCACAAGGAGAACAATAAAGTAGAATCACACTCATATACGAATCTGAAAGATAAGCTAAAATCCATATTGAGAAAGCAATAAAGTCCATGACTTACCATCTTTTTGATGTAAAGAAAGTGTAGATCTTTGAGGTCAGGTGACAAGGCAGCGTCAGAATCAGAATCACAAATCCTTTATTCGTCCCACAGCGGGGAAATTTACGGCGCTACAACAGCAAAGGGACAGTGCAGATAAAGAGGCGAATACAACATACATAAGAATATAACACAACCTTAGTAAAATAAGTAGCAGCATAATAAAGTAAGTTGGGGAGTAATACAACCAGAAGCCAGTAATAACAATAATACAAAGTAAAAGGATGTATTGCACATGCGTTGCACATGATGTATTGCACGATATTAAATAGTAACAAGGTGTATTGCACATGAGCAGTGGAACAGTGGTGTCACAGTCCCCATTGAGAGCGCGCTGCTCTACCATACTGTTCAAAGTCATGTGTAATACACATCTTAAACACTTTGGAAAAATGCACACAAACACATAAGCACACACACAATTAGATGGGAAGAGTGATACCACACATCTGTACAGCAAAGTAAACATGTAGCTGCATCAACCAGCGGTTAGCTTAGCTTAGCATTAAGACTGGAAACAGGAGTAAACAGCAAGCCCGGTTAAAAGGTAACAAAACTTTAACTACCAGCTCCTCCAAAGCTTACTCATTAACACAATATTCCTTGTTTGTTTTATCCGTACCAACTAAGTGTAAAAACTACGATGCGCAATTTTACAGGGGTTATTTGCTGGACTTTTTCTTCGGCCAGGAACAGTTGCCAGGCTTTCTGCATTATTCATGTTATTTCTTTGATTTCCTCCAACTTTCCTTCATCATTTCTTTGCAGTTATGTACTCTTGTGTTAACCAATGTATTTTCCAGTGCAGGTTTCAAAGTGCTTCTGCTCTTCTTCCTCCGCCGCAGCGTTACGAGTATTCAGTTAAGATTGTTGCAGTAGAGACTAATACTATAATAAGACTTTACAATGTGCTGTCAAGGCCTCAGACACAGGGTAGGAGGACTCAAATGCACGACACCAGAGACAGTAAAGTGTAAAATAAACTTTACTTGCAAAAGGTAGCACAAACTCAAAACGCTAACAAGGAGGATATACCAAAAATTCCCAAATACTGCTGATACACTGGATCATGACACAGGGACATCACAAGACAAACTGGCACAAGACAAGGGGAGACAGGACTGTTTATACGTGAGGTGAGTGGGCACAGGTGGGAACAATCAGGGGCAGGGAGAATGGTGGGAAACCACACAAAGGCAGGAAGTAAAGGGATCTGGAATGAGGGACAAGAGGTAAGTACAAAATAAAACAGGAAGTGCAATGACAGACAGTGACTGACAGGACCGGACGTCACAGTGACTTGAGGAATGACAGACAAGACGTGGCTAAAACCAACTAAGAATAAACATGAACCGTACGAAACATGAACCTGACCGACAAACTAAATCTGACAAGGAAATAAAATACAATAATAACTACAACATGAGCACTTTAACAAACTCGACGAGACATGACATGTGCTTGTTACAGGGAAATACAGATGCCCGACTGCGATGCAGACTTATAAAGAAAAAGCCAGATCATCTGCTATTTAATCTCCCTCCCTCTTTCATTCTGCCCCCGCAGTTATCTGCTGTACTCTTCAAGTTCAATTGGACGTGAACATCCGCAAGGCCACATCGTCTAGACGCTCGATTTCAAAAGCCTTTTAAAAACTTGAATCAATAAAATTGCTGTCTCATCAACACACTGCCTCCCTAGATGCCTGGCCACGAGAGGCCCCGATAAAAGTGTGCCTGTACGAACTCACCATCAATTAATTTTTACCCTTGTGCCTCTGTCTGCATGTGTAGCGCTGGTTGTCATTAGTGGAGAAGATCCCTCAGTGAGGGGGAGTCTCAGTAAGAAGCTGCTGAGTGTGTTCTCTCACTGTTTGCTTACGCTTAATGACAGTGAACCTTCGTGTTTGCATGTGATTATGTGTGCTTATGTGTTATCTGTACATGGGGGAGTGTGGATTTATGTATTACAGTAAATGTGGGAAAATGTAACTACTTACTCTTGGTGTAGTGATCATTTTCCATGGTAGTAAATGTGCACGTTTGCTGGTTGAGTGCAATATGGTCGTCAAAAGTAATGTGACGCTCTCTCCTAAAAGCCTGTACCTGCGTTTCGTGGTATGGTAATTATTCACATACAGCATACATATCTGCGTCAGGTTCTGCTGTAAATTGAGATCTTGTGTAACACTGCACGGAATCTGCAGGCATTAGAAGTCAAAGCCACTCCAACATAACAATTAAACAGATTCTTATCTTCACAGAGAAGCTATTACCTCTCAAACAATAACGGAAGTGCACAAATTGCAAATGTTTCTATTTACCATTTATCCACATTTCATTTCACATTACATGCTTTATTGTGGATTACATCAACGCCTCATTGCTTGCATGTTCGCTCTGTCCCGGCATCACACTCCTGGTCAGTTTCTCATTTCAATTGAAATGAAGTGAATGAAGAAAGGTAGCCTTCGCCTCCGACCTCCTGATGTGCGTCAGCTGATCGAATGTGTGTTGCTAAGATGGAGAGCACTATGAGGATTTTATGTATTAATGGTATATAAATGATGTCCCTTATACTGGGATACTGACTTAATTAATAGACACACGACATTTGTGGATTAACGTTGATACACATAAAGAAAAAAGTGTTTCAGAAAATTCAAGAGGATTCAAATTATTGCTCTTTTGGCAGTGTTTTCTGTCTGCTCTCTTCTATTCAAACAACCTCTATTTATAGATAGCTCCCTCTTTCATTTCTTAGTTCTCAGGATTTTCAATTATGCAGACTCTTTTAAGTACACTAGCTGGCCTGACCATGGATCATTAGCTGCTTTCAGTATCCACTGCAGGCTTTATTTGATATAAAGCTTAAAGTACAAAATACAGAACATAATTTGTCCTACAAATGCCCCCGCAACTTGACACAAGCTTAAACTCAGTGGCTTTTCATGTAGCGTGTGTATTGAGTTATGTATTGAAGCTGATGGTTTCCTCTTGTGTGTGTACGTATGTGTGTGTACGTGCATTTGAGTGTGTGCGTATTGGAAGCTACATGACAAATTTTCTGTGGAAAAGGAGGGATTTCCTAAGTACCATACATTTCTTTGGAAATGATGTACCAGATTATGGATTGTGAAGACTACTCTCCGTGTTGTAAGAGACGTGTCCTAAAATAACCCATGTGTGGCAAACAAAAAAAAAAGTCAAAACTCTGGTTGGTGGAGGACAGGATGCAAATCTGTATGAGTCAAACTGAAGGGGATTACTGTTACGGAAAGGATGTACTGCTTTGCAAAGGGCAAACAGGAAAGTGCAAATATAATGTCAATATTTAAAACGTTTGCTCAGTACTGGGCGCTAAGAAAGAGGTGTGAATGAGATGGAAAAGAAGGTAAATGAGATCAAACTAGCTTTGATAAAGACCAGAGTTAATTATGTGGAAATGTTCAGACACACAATGCTTTCCAAAAGCACTACAAAGACAGCTCATCCATCAAGGATAACCAAAACCTTTGAAAACCTGCGTGCATATACATCTCATTTTTTCTACTATTAGTATTCACAGCTTTATGTCTATATTGGCAGCTGATATCATTGATATTACCCGTACTCTGCCAGCTCTCTGTTTTAATCATTAACGTATTTAATGTCAGAACTGTCTCTTCAGCGCATTGATGTTCTGTATGTTCTTTTAAAAAGGGATCTGGATAACAATCAGACTCCCTGTTTAAATCCCCTCCTAGCTACCTAAATAATATTTAGCAAACAACACAATTTCACACAAATTATCCCGTGAAGCAGACTGTTGTATCTTGATGGGCACACTGTGTGCAGTTATGCATGCATGTGTTATGTCTGTGTGTACGTGCCTGTGTTTGTGAGTGTGCTAGCTTTCCGTTCTATTAATAGCAGACCTCCAGTAGCTGACCCATTAACACATGTTGTCAGTCAGCAGGCCAGATTATGACCCATCAGATTGTTACTGTGCCACCTGGGAAGGGATTTCTCCTTCACCACACACGCAGACATTAAAACACACAGTACATAGCGTACATTACTTTTAGAGGATATGTGAGGAGGGAAGGGAACAGTTAAGATATCGTAACTGTCAGCTCAGCTACTTTCATTCTTTTCCTGCTGTAACTGATACTATCATTGAGGATGTGAACAAAATGGCTGATGAAAAAGCTTGTTTTCATCCTGATCAGGTCCAGACTGTCTGAAGATCAAACAGCAACATTGTGCAATCGATTACAACTAAAAGCAGGTAGCGTGACTCTAACTCTGGTTCTCCTCCGTGTACTTATTCTCCTGCCACCCACCTCTTCGAACAACTAAACTTGCACATGTGTATAAATACTACCCGTCTGCAGACATACTGTATACAGTACATCTCATTGGCTGTATATAAGAAGTGGACCTAGTCACCGTGACATCACCCGTTGGTTTGTGGACTGTGGTTTTAAAGCCTTGAGGTTGGCATTTTGGCCGTCACCCTATCGCTTTTTTTTGCAACCAGAAGTGACATGAGAGGCACTGCTGGTTGCCGCCTGACACATCTACACATATGGACACACTGTACAGTATGCTGACACCAGCAGCCTCTAAACGACTATTTTAGATCTGTGAGCATACAGTACCAGGGGAACCAGGTGGTTGGCCTGCTGAGGCCCCACTGAAGAGGCTCCTAATCCAGGGTCACTGCTGGCTGTCAGGGCCTGGAGTCTTAAACGTACGTGTCAAGCATGTAACACGCTGCCCTGTATCAACACAGCCTCAAACAAATGTTTTAAAGAGTCGTCTGCTGAGTGATTAAATGCACAACTCAGTACTGTATGTACAGTATGTAATGATCACACACACGCACACACGATTGGAGAGTCGTAAAAGTTCAGTATAATTGCTCACAAGACATGCAACGAGTTGTGCAAGAGTGAACATGTGAGAAAATAAAGTGTTGTGTGTGCTTGAATTTACAAGAGGGAGAGGCCCTGAGGGTGGGGCGCATTTGTGGATGTTAGGCAATGCTGAACAGCTGACAATAGTGCTATGTACACACACACACACACATTAACACACCGCACAATAAGACTACAGCGCTGTCATCGAGTGCTTACCACTTCCTCCTCCTCTCTACTTGTCTCCTCCCTCTATCCGCATATAGTATAGTACTACATGCTCTAGTTGACAGCTCATGCCGAGCCAGCACATTCCACATTATTACTACTTCAGATGTTTGTGGCCCAGAAGCGTGCCGATTGGCTGAGCTGCCTCAGCTGCTGTGTGGAGCGAAGAGACAGTAAATTCAAAGGAAACTCCCTCTGCTGGGCGATACAGAGAATGTCTGGATGTGTCTAAACACAGACACAACTGTGTGTTAATGGATGCAATCTAAGTTTCACTTCCCAAGGGAGGAGCTGTGTCCTAACATTTGCTATTGTTACCAACAGCTCTGTTGTATTTGCTCTCGTTACCTAGCTCCAGCTATCCTTCCTCTCCTTTTAATGAGACTCTACTGTTCCTCAATGTTTGCACAATTCTTCCTCCCTTATATGAATGTATGCCATACAATTTTCCGTCTCCCCCCCCCCACGCTCTCCAGATCCATCCAATCCTTATTTACTCTTTCTCTCTCACTGTCCAGTATGTCTGTCCATCAAAGAGCGCTCCTGCAGCTCAGCCTGAGAAGACATAAGAATGCAAAGTGATAAAATGGGCACGCTGGGACACACGCAGACATGCAAAAACAACTGGTGCAGGTACAAAGAACTGCTGTTGGCTATTTAGCCCGGTGCCGTCTTGGAGAGCATTCAAACACCTCGAATGAAATTCCGTGAGGTGTCCGAGGATGGAGCGGCCCTTCATGAAAATCACCATGAAATATCAAACTGAGTCAGACGGAAAGTTGTGACATAGTTGGAAAAGGCGAGTCACAAATGTGTATCCGTGCGTGTGTGTGTGTGTAGGCCTGTATAAACTTCACTCAGTCAAAATGAAAAGAATCAATACTGACACGTTAAACATCACATTTTCCCAGTTTCACTTACTTTTTATTGACACCTCGTTAATCTTTTAAAGTCACCTCGTCCTCGCTCCTTGGTTTTGCGAAACAAACTTGCTACTGAAGGAGAAAGTCCTGCGATGAACTTTTAAAATCATGCACAATTTATTTTTCCCTCTCTGCCTCAAAGCCATTTAAGGAGTTTAATGCTTCTTTTTTTCTTTACTCGTATCTAAGTTCTACAAGCTCGAAATTTATGGAAGATGTAACACATTTATAATTCAGACCGCATTAACATAATGTTCTACCACTCCTCGTTGGCATGAGACCACACATGTGGGTGTAGGTGCGAGCTCCAAGTTGCCATGACAGCAAAATGAAAACAGAAAGCCAGAGGTTGAGGAATCTGTTGTAATGTAGTTAGTTCACGCTCGCCACTGTAATCATCGCCAGACACAGGCAGCTATTTTCAGGCAAAAAAAAAAGCTCTGATAAACCCACAGTACTCTACTTTCCCAGCACCAAACAGCAGACAAATTAGAGACTAGCTGTTGAACGTAGCGGAGCATTTAGCATCTAAAGAGCCAGATATTTCCCTCAGGACAGGAGCTGGATGACACCAAAAGAGCTAAAAGGAGAGGAAACATTGCACTAACATACCGTTGGATGGCCAGTTACTTTGCCTTAATGTTTCTCTCTGATCAGCAGTCAATGTTGTGTTTACAGCTTGTTTCTGCTGCCCTCAAGTGGCCAGATAATCAGTCAACGCAGCTTTCATTTTCATACAAAACCATATTTAAAAATATATATATATTGTTTTTCTCAAATAGTTTTTCATTGGACTGAGTGATATCCGATAATAACAATGCTCCAGCTCTGATAACATTGCCTTTGCTAAAAGTTGAATACCATATGTGAACTGCACAAAGAAGTGCCACCCGTCCTCAAGTGTCCGCCAGTGAAGACAACTTCGGTTATGTGTGTGTAAATTGTCGTGTTGTCGTCTGTTTGTCTTTTGCCTGCTCATGTTCTGAGTGTGTGTGTGCAACACAGAGCAAACAGAGAAAGCTGAGCTGCGCGGGGCATCTCTTGTATAATAACTGAGAGCTTTAGTGAGGCTGGATGAATTTTAATAGAGTTCTGCAGGGTATTCCATCGCCTCTGGTCCCACGGCTCAAAGATCAGAGAGAATTTTCAAGCATGGTGTCCCTCAGCCTCTCACTCTCGCTCCCTCTCATTCTTTCTCTCTTCCTCTCCTTTTCCTCCCTATTTCTCTTTCCTTTTTCACTCTCCCTCTTTTCTAATTTCAAACTCACTTTTTCAATCCTTTCCTTCCTCTTGGGCTTTTGTCTCTCTCTTAATCCCTTTTCTGCGTCTCACACTTTCTGTTGCTTTCTCTCTCCACTCCGTCTCCCTGTGAAATTTTGTATTAGAGCCACTCGAGGCGTAATTATTGCTAAGCCTCTCTCAGTTCCCTGGCACAGAGAACAACTCATGACTCTCAGCACAAAAAACTTGCTACTGAAGGACAAAATGCTGTGATGAACTTTTAAAATCATGCACAATGGCTGACAAAATGTTTGGATAGTTTTTTTCCTCCCTTCCTGCCTCAAAGCCATTCAAGGACTTTAATACTTTTTTTTTTTTTTTTTTTTACTTATAGCTTGAAATTTATGGAGGATGTAACACATTTATAATTCAGACTGCATTAACATAATGTTCTACCACTTCTCATTGGCATCAGGTCACACATGTGGGTGTAGGTGCGAGCTCCAAGATGTTCCACTGATCCTAAAAAAGGCCAAAGTTTGGGAGGAATTAGAAAAAAGAGGAGACACCAGGTAGTGTCTCCATGACATGCGGCAAACAGCTCAAGAGAATGTAATGAAAAGAGTAGAGCTGGTTTAAAAAGTCTTAAATAGTGGCTCTGATTTGTGTCTTTTGTTTAATTTGTGCGCATGTTGGAGTGAGAACGTCTGCATGAGGCTGGTGATAATTATTAATTCATAAGGATTAATGGTTGCTATTTAAAAACCTACCATTCTGAAGAGAGCCGAACGAAACGTTGTGTCTTCCTGCTGGGAACTTAAGACAAAATGTGCCCGTGGCTAATCTTACAAGAACACGGCTCATAAAAATTCAACTCCACAGCACTTTGGCAGTGGAAGTAAAAAATAGTGTAACTGCAGTTATGCATTAGTTCATGTATCCTAAATAGTCTCTAAATGACAGCTTGTGACGTGACAAGTGTCATTTAGAGTCATTCAGTGTCATTCAATGGCTTTTATCAAATGCAGAGTTCCTTGACACGTGAAGGGAGTCGGTTCAGTGGTAATACCTCAACAAGTGGCGTGTAAGGTTGAAAGTTGATGCCTCTTATCAATGAAATATAGATGTGAAGGTTTAATAGTTGAATAAGCAACACATGCTAGAACATCAAATCCATTCCACGTGTAGAAAAGCATATACACAATCAAGAGGCTTCTTTAGTGCACCTGACTTTACTGCCTGTAACATACTTAATACTTACTTAATACGCATATGTATAGATTTGCAAGTCGGCATGTGTTTTTGCCCTTAGTTATAATAAAAGTTATGTATTCAACAGTTATGAAAACACAGGCCATGCTTTTTACCCTTTAAGATTATGTGCAAAAACATCTTTGAAAATAATGCCAACATCCACTAACTGCAGTTTATTTCCATCTACCGCACATGTACTGATCTGTGTCGTGTAATGTCGCCCCCATGTGGCCACAAGCGCTGTAGCAACTGTAGAAAACAGTAGTTAAAAGATCAGGATGTAACATCTGTAAAAAATGATCTTTTCAACATGAAAAAAATCCCACAAATTATGAAAAATGAATTGAACAGCCCACATTATTCCTGCTGTAGATTGAATGACATGTCTATCGTGGAGTTTGGTTTAGTTTGGATGACTTTTAGTTCTTAATTGGAAGTTGGTCTGTACTGTTGAACAATACCTTCAGGCTGGAAGTCAAATGTTGACATTAAGGTGCACACCCTGTCCCTGTCGTACCGGAGCGTGTAATGTCCTTTACAGGTCTTTAAGTAAAAACTAATCCCTTTAATCCTGTATTTCTATGGCACAGTAGCTCTAACGCCCACACTCTCAGGCATGAGACAAAGAAAATTGATTTCTTAATGTATTCTGAAAATCCTGTCAAATATGTTTTTAGTAAAATCAGCCTTTCTTACTGTATGACCTCTGAAACTTTGTCCCATAGGTAATAATAGGGCCCTTCCCTTATATCTGCTTTCATACTCAGTACGCACAAGACACTGCACTATGATCACACTTAAATACTTTGCAAGTGTTCTTTAAGTTCCATATTACATTCACACATTTCCTCTGTGCACTAGCTGAAGCCCTTTGCTTTACCTTTAACATCGAGGCTGTTAAAGCATAGTCCCCCTTTGATCATGCAGCGTCCCCTTTGGACGAGGGGACACACGTCTTTAAATGAGATTCTAAAAGAAGAAGCTTACATGGATTATTTTATTTAATCATCTACATCTTCCTCCTTAATGGCATTCAGTGTCATTTTGTAAATGCTAGATCAGAGGGTGGTTGTTCCATTTAGGTTTTTTATCAAAATGTGCCTTGTTAATTGACATATTATGTGCAAAATGGTTAGTTTTATCAAAAATATTTGAATGAATTTGTCATTCAAATGGACATGGATATGTGAGACCATGAATGAAACATGACAGTGGCCTCGACATTTTGCACTAATCATGCAAGTTAACATGTCGCCATACTGTGGATTTGAGTAAACTCCAAAATGGACTGTTAAGCCAACATTCTAACATTTTAATAAATCATTAATAATCTTTGATAGCAGAAAGGTTTTGCATTATGCATAAGTAGAAATGTGACACGAGCAGTGTCATTAAATAGTGCAGTTCAGACAATCCGCGGTTCTGTGATGCAAAACAGTTGCCCTGAGTCACAAGAATTACACACAAGTCTGGAGAGAAAAGAAGAGCAGGGAATTCACAAACTCCATTTCTTGTGTTTGAACCTCACACACCGGAGACTCAGAAGTTATTGTTACATTTCAAATAACAGAACAATACTTCTTCATCAATAATATCCAGAGGCACAAAGAATGGATACAAATAAGCCAAGCATTGTTTTTCTTCAGCTGTTTAAGAATAATCACAATGTAACAGAAAAGGTGATAGCAAACCAAACATTTAAATTCACCATTATTACCTTCAATGAAAAGAACGCCTTTAGAAAAATGCTGCTTTAGAACCTATTAATGCTTAATCCTGCTTTAAAGCCCTTTTGTGTAGAACTCTTTTGTGATTATAGTATGTGTAAAATTATTTTGATGGCATACGTTTGCTTGAAGTAGATTAATAATTGAATCACACACATATGGACTTTAAGCTACACAGACATAGATAAACAGTATATTTCTGACACAGCTCAAATATTAAGATTCACATCATATGGAGGAAAAGTCTCATGATATCCTGGAAACATTGGACAGCACTCTTTCCAGCTCAAAATGCAGTATGTTTGATTCAGGGGTAAAAAACAAACAAAATAAAAGCTGGATTTATTTTATTCCAACGAACCAGGCCTAAACCTGTATGCGTCCTTTTTTGTTTTTTTTAAAGTGAAGTTTAAGTCCTTGTTTGATCCAGTGGAGATATGGGCTAATGTAATAGTTCATTTGTGACTGGTTTAAATTCAAGCACACATGGGCCTGTGGCGCTTTGCTATTACCCTGTCGAGTGTAAGAGAGTCTGCTGCCTGAGGAGAGGCTATCTGCCCCCTCTGCGCTGGACCACAATGGTCCCTGCCACAATGTCATACACAGTCCTGTTGTGCTGGAAGAAGAGGAGAGTGATGAAGACGGGAAAGAGGAAGGCAATGGAGAAGTTCTTATTCAGTGCCCGCACTGTAGAGCTGTGAAAGAAAAAAGAGACAGGACGAAACAAGAGGTTAGATCGAGAATTCCCGCACAACATGCTCTACAGGTTCTAGAGCCAACCAGAGACATGGGTTTGTTATTTTAGACACCGCAATTAATTCCAACTTGGACAATGAAATCAAAGAGCAACAGATCCACTATGTGATCACTCACGCAGAGAGGGAAACATTAGATGCTGGGACTACAAGGACTCGGTTGGGTCGGACCAAAGTGGATGTGTCACACGTCACCACCCGCAGGCCAAGCAGGAATTTCCCCGGTGTGGCACCACCAGCTCCCCAAATACAGATGGTCTGAATGGACAAGAAGGACAACATGTACACAGTTTATCACTGAATGCATTTTATTTTGTCCTAATGTTAGATTCACATTGTTAAAAAACCCTACAGGCACTTGATCATGCTAATAAAATGCAGAGTAAAGGTCAGCACTTATTAATGATACCATGCTGCAGGAGTAGAAAGGCAAGACATACATTTTTAAGCTTAGTAGGAAGGAAACCTGCCAGACGACATTAGTCTGAGCAGAGGTGCCTGAGTGTCCCAAGGCTGCTTCCCACCTGGGAGAACAAGCCTCTGATGCAGAAGTCGAACAAGAGACGTGATACATGACTTCATCTCAGGCAACTATGCGCACAACGTTGCATCACTGTCCTCTGTGGGAGGTAATGGTGTGTTGTAGAAGAACTCAGACTTTGCATGACTCTTCTCATTAAACAAGAGCATGTGGCAGCTCGTGCTGAATGGGAATGGACAGTACGGGGAATGTTTTTTTGGTATTTTGGGAAAAACCTGTATGCAATGGTTTATATAAAGTACAAGTAGCATGAAAGACCGTGCACTCCCTCCCTGTAGACTTGAACGATGTTACTAAAGGTACAAATGGATTAATGTGTAATTAATTTGGGGCAATATATCGATATTTATCAAGTATTGTGATACACAAAATCTTTACTAACCAGTTAAAAATTACCATTTTAAGGTCACTTGAACTACACAGATGGCATCGGATTTTTCAATAGCTAAAAAATTGCAAAATACATCTATATCACTTTCCTCAAGGCAGTGCAAAAAACGACTCACCTCATAGACGCACACCAGCACCCTGTAGACCAGAGCTACGGCCATCATCTTCTGCAGGTCCTCCATGGACGTGTTCTCATCTATCTCCTCCACAATGAAGTGCGTAATGAATTTGGCAATGTCCCTTTAAAGAGGAGAGATGTGAGTCTACCTGTGTGAGGATAGATCCGGGGAACGTTGAAACTTCGCATTAACCTATTTCACCATTTGGTTATGTAAACGTGTTTTTCACAACTTACCCACAGATAACTGTTTATTTTTGTTTTTGTGTATCCTTTTTAGTTGGAAAGATCTGTTTTCCCTAAACAGTGTTTAATTGTTTCACTCACTTCATACCACTCAGATGCATGATCCACAGGACGATGGTGGCCTTCACACAAAACAGGATAAAGAAGTCCACTGTCTCAGCGAGGAACCTCTGGAGAGCAGAAGGGATGATGTACTCCCGTCCTGCATGAATCAGATGCAAAGACAAGTGGAGAAATGTATTTATTTGTTTCAAATGGGACACATAAGCCTGTCCAATGCACACTCAGAATAAACTAGTAGGTCTACTGAACTGATCAGAGGTCAACTGAGAAAGGCCTCGTAAAGACTCTAAGCATATAAGCTTATTTTCACAGAGCAATATACTTAAGCCTGCTCGCCCTCACACTCATGACGTAGCTCGTACAAAAGAAAGCCCACACATTGCTGCAGGCTAAGCAGCCTTAGGGATGAGGTGGGCCTTTCACTGCTACAGTAAACACACTGACGGACATGATCCTCACCCGCCTGAGCTGGATTCCGATTCTGCTGCTGGGCTGCCCGGGCATCCGTCGCTGAGGTCTGCTCCGTGTGGGCACCACCCGGATGAGGGTAGGATGCAGGGAAACTGAGGGGATAGGGGTAACTGTACCGGTTTAGCGTGTCAAACCCCTGCTGGCCACCGCCGGACGTCGATGCAGGTGTACCCTGTGACTGAGCGCTTGACCCCGGCGGAGGGAAACAGCACGGAGGAGGGAAGGGGAAGGCTGACAGAGCCACCCAGCTCTGCCAGTTGGCATAGCCCCAGTGATACTGCCACATCCACTGCTGCAACTGTGCGCAGTATTCCGTAGTCGCGGTGGTCTGAAGCTGCTTTGCGTCACTTTCAGTGCCGTCACGGCGGTCGTTACTAGTCGTGGTAGTCGCAAACATGTCTGACCGACCTCACAGTCTCGCCTACTTTGACAGGAAAATCTCCTTAAAGCGTCTTTGCGCCGTCAACTAATATCTTCCTAGCTCCGCTCATTAGCTCCCTGTTAGGTACAAGCACAGCAGCGCTAGCTAAGTGTGTTTGTAAATACAGGGATTTCCGGGACTGCTGAACGGTAGATGTTACTTTCCAGGTTGGTGTCATTGCATAATATTTCGGTCACTAAAATTAAACAATATTTTATAAATTCAAATAACAATGTCTACCGTATCTGTGCAGCAGATATCAGAGAAATACCGTCATGTTGTAGAAATGGCTAATAACAGCTCCCCTTCTGTCATTAATGGTATGATCCATTTAAAGGGGCCTCCTGTGTATTTTATTTTCATTATGTTCAGTAACAGTTCCATCATTATGCCCATCATTCACTTTGTCATACTAGACTGTTTATTACACATTACATATCACGCATACATTACAATACCACTTATTAGTTTAGTTTCAAAGAAATGTTAGCATTTGAAAAGCTTTTATTGACCACTTCATGTTATATATTTTAAACCTACTCTATGTATGTCCACAATGATGTCTCCTTATGTCAGGGATTCAACAGGTTTAGCAGGTATGGGAACAGTATCATATAATTGAGAGCTTATATTTACCTTGACGAATAAAAAGATGTCCATTATAATAATGGGAGTTATTCTAAGAGTAGTGTGTTTGTTAGATATGTATAATTAACTATACAAATAACCTGAGAAACTGAAAGAAAAAGCAATGTATGAGGTCAATAACACTAACCTTTTAGAATAACTAGTAACTAAGCAACTTCCTATTTTTAAGTTAAAGTGTTTTCTTTATGTATGTGGATGTAAACTTAAATTTAAATTTCTGTCCTTTTCAGTTGCACCACAAGAGAGCAGTAGAGGCCAGCTGATACAAAATCACAAAAATCATAACACATTGAATACAACTATAAGAATAGTCCCTATTATTTATATGACCTATGTATAAGTTTAGGATTAGATTTTACAATAGTATAACCTCATGTACACAGATGTGAAAATGTTTTTGAGCTGCATTTTGTGTCTTGCTTTCC
Organism: Bovichtus variegatus; assembly: GCA_943593645.1. Classification (NCBI taxonomy): domain Eukaryota; kingdom Metazoa; phylum Chordata; class Actinopteri; order Perciformes; family Bovichtidae; genus Bovichtus; species Bovichtus variegatus. Next base: position 11,305,413 of record CALSCE010010855.1, on the reverse strand, counting down.
TTAAGTCAGGCACATAATAGATGCTTTATGCACATGCTGTTTTTGATCATTTAGATAGTACACCCCAGGGGTAGGGGGTCGAGTTTGGGCCTGCAGCCACATTTGTGGATCCCAAACATCTGAGTACAGTGACAAATCAGTAGTCTGCCACAGAGGCCATTGGGGTCAAACATTTAAAACTCTGTAAAAGCTAGTGCGGAAACGGATTTGATTAAAAAAAAAACCTGAGGCCAGTCAGCTGATGAAAAGCTATATTTGCTCTCACACACACACACACATACACACACACACACACACACACACACACACACACAAACACACGGTCTCTCTGTCTCTTTCTTTATGTCCGTCCTTCCCTATCAACCTAAAATGCAAGAGCTGCTCATGTCTCCCACTCTCTCCTCCATTCTACCTCCGCTCCTACTTCTCCATGTCTTTTTCTTTGTTCCCTCCTTTCTCTCATTTTACTACTCCTCCTTTCTGATTACGAAAAGGGGGTGGGGGGTTCGGGGGGGGGGGGGGGGGTGCTGTATTTGCTGACTGGGCTGGCCCGGCTCTGTGGGTTAGGTGTTAGGTCTGCCAGTTCCAAATGATTGTGCCTGGCCCAGTGAATGGAGCCAGTGATGCGGACGCCAATCCGACCCCAATGAACGTTATCCCTGTCGACAGAGGCCATACGATGACTGTGCCCAAAAGTAATCAGGGCCAAATAAAAGCTGCGTCCGGCAAACGCTGACCCCCATAGAACCCAACAACCTGGTGGGATTACTGCTGTGGAGGTGTGTGTGTGTTTGTCTGTGAGAGTGAGTGTGTACAAAAGAGCTGAAGGGAGTTTGGTTGAGGTGGTTACTGTACTTGTGGCAGGTGAGCAATATATCACCCAGATGTGGAAAGTAACTGAGTACATTCACTCAAGTACTGCAACATAGTTTTAAAGTGTCCGCATTTCTATTTTGTGAGATAACTTTTGCTTTTTTACTTTAGTTTATTTCCACTATACATTTACTCCATCACATCCGATGGCTGTACGAACTTTGTCGAATAAGTTTGTATGCAAAACGTATGATGAACTTATAAAATATGATGCATTGTCATTAAAAAACAAACATTTTATTACAACACACAACAAGCATGCACGGACCATTGTTATGATGTAGTAAAATACAAGTTTGCAGCAAATAAAAGCAGATAGATAGTAGATAAACATTTCATGCCGAATATTACATGCCAAATCACTATGTGATAAGGTTACAGTGTGTACCTTATTGAATTAAATGGTAACTTATCTAATCTTTTCTCTTTTGAGTCAACACAGGTGAATAGCACGGTGAGCACAGTGTAAACAGTGGAGTTGCTCTGAGTAAAGAAGTGCCCTTTTTTGAAACATTTGAAACCGGGATATGTTTGCCGTAATGCGTCACTTTTGTGCTTCATTTGAACTCTAACCAGAGGGGCACTGCAAGTGCACGTCCGGTTAGCACAAGGCTCTGCTGGTGGGGTCAAGTTTACTGTCGAGGCAGACTAATGGCACACTACAACATGTTTTCATCTGTAGTAGCTACGGGACGGGACATTTGCATGCTTCATTTTTCGTTAATTTCAGAAGGAAAATGCTTCTTTCTACCGTGGCTGCACCCTCATTGCTTTGCTGATGCAAGATAGTACAGAATGCATGGAAGACTTTGCCCTTGCCCCTAAAGTCTGTGCACACTACTGAGCGTGATAGAGGCACGGTTCACACAGTTTATACAGTTCTTGTTGTGACTGTACAGCATGTGCGCCATTCTCACAAGGTCCCCAAATAATTGTTCAGAAAAGCACACAGGAACAAAATTGTCTGTGTATTTGGTCTTAATGTGTGGGGTTTTTTTCCTCAAGATCTAGTGGTGTATATGCTCTCTTCTGACAAAAGTGTGTCCTTGAATGAAAAAATGTTTTGCCTTTAGTAAGGGTTGCGGTAGATGAGCACAGGTACTGTATCTGTTGGCCTTCTCTCCCTGTGTCATATTTAATATGAAAAGAGGAGCTAGCAGACATGAACTTAACAAGGGCATTCAATCAAGTATATACTTTTGTCTGCTAGCTGTTTTCATCTGTCTCCAGTCCCTCAGAAGGGTGAGCAATGACCTCCTGTTGGCTGCTGATTCGAGAAACTGAGAAATCTTGGCCATCCTGGTCATGAGCTCCCCCCTCAACAACATTGATCTCTGCTCTCTTAAACTATCTGGAGGATCTCTGGTTTTGCCCTTAGGAGGTTCACCTTTTATCTAACAGATAGACACTTCTCCGGTAATATAGGTGACTGTGTGGTCCCCGGCTCACACGGCATCCCCCAGGGCTCAATTTTAGGTCCCATCCTTTTTCTCCCTCTACATGCTGGGTGACATAATTAGAAACCATAACATCCAGTTCCATTTCTACGCCAATGATAAACAACTCTACCTAATGTTAACCTAACAATAAAACCTAATGCCATAACCAGCCTACAAACCCTTCATCATTTCTTAGCAGACATTAAAAGTTGAATGTCTGACAACTTTTGCAGGTTAATGACACCAAATCTGAGGTCATCCTCTTTGTCTCTGTCCTTAAACCAGAACTTCACGTAACCAAGGCTGTCTAATCCTGTTTTTATAATTTACGAAATAACACCAAAATCAAATTGTGTCATTCCCTGATCTAGAAAGCATTGTTCACGCTTTTTTCTTGTCATGTCTCAACTAATGCAACTCCGTGTACACGTCTCTCCCAAAAGTCTCTCCATCGCCTCCAACTCATAACAAAATGTTGCAGCTCTACTCTTAACTGGTGAAGAAAATATGTTACTCTATTACACAAATGTATAGCTTCTTTACACAGGCTACCCGTGTCTTTTTAATCACTTTAAAGGACCTGTCTTCTTTGGCACCTCCTTATATCGCCAAGCTACTTTCCCCTTAAGACCTAACGCGCTGCCTGAGATCCTCCGGCACTACCCCTGTTGTCAAAGTCATGGCTAAACACTGATGGTGATGTGCATTTGCTGTTGTAGCCCCAAGACTTCGTAGTTGCCCTACATGAGGAGATCAGGTGTGCTTCATTGATCTCCCACTTTAAATTACTCCTCAAAACACACTTGTATAAAAATAGTTTTAATTCTTCATCCCCATGCTTTTTATTTGTTTGTTTTGGTTTCACTTATTTCATTGTCTGTTTGTTTTTATATTAATTTAATTTACATATTTGTAATAGTCCCTGTAACTCTTGCTTTTCTTCCCTCCATGTCTTTCATTGCTTTGTTCTGTTTTATGTACAGCACTTTGTAACTCTGTGTTTGAAAATTGCTATATCAATACAGTAATTATTATTCTTACAAGCATATTTACCAAAATGTCCAATCATTTCTGTTATCAATAAGCTACATGGGTTCGTAGTAAATGCTTTAATATTGAAAAACTTTAGGACGTTGATGCCATGCCTGTCAACACACTGAGAACTTCACAGAAAAGAAACCACACGGAAATAATTTAGGGAGAGAGTTACAAAATAGTTTATAGTTTATACTATTTGATAGTAAATAGTCTTAACTGGCATTATATAACTAGCACTCGTGAAATCATAAATTAAGTGGCTTTTGGCAGGTTGTTTACAGTGGGTAAAATGTAGAATGTAGGCAGTTTACATAAAGCTCTCATAGATAACTGCACATCACAGGTCTTAGCCAATGATGATTTGGAACTCTCCACAAAAAGCAAGGACTCTTGGGTCTTCAAATTCATCATTCAGATAAGTTTGCCAGAAAACCGAGTGGGAAATAATCCACTCTTGTTCATGTGGGAACTCAAGATTTATGTTTCTTCAGATTTGGCTTCATTCTATGCTCATGCGGTTTTCGTACTGGCATGTTGCCTTGTACAACCGCGCACTGGTTTAAGCTCCTAGTGCATACATAGAGGTTAAAGCGCACTGTCAGAATGAGTCTAGTGGGTCGCAGGTTAAAGAAATGAACAAAGCATTCGCCAGTCGTCCAGAGAATGTGGGGAAAGGGGTCACTGGCGTCCTGTTTTCCGAGAACGGGGAGGGGAGCTGTCATGTGATTTATCTATAAACTACTCAGACTGTTTAGGTGGTGGTGTAAATCCATCAGAAGGCTAGAACAAGCTGTAATGAGAGCAACAGGGCATAGTCAAGAAATTGTGATTTAGAATTGTTTCAAGTAGTTCTTTATAGTGTCAAATAAGATTAATCCCTTTAAGTCATTGATTTCATGCAGAGATCAAAGAGTCCATAATATTTACACAGATGTGGCTCAGGAGGTGGAGTGGTCATCCACCAGTTGGACGGTCGGTGGTTCGATCCCCAGCCTCTGCAATCAGCATGTCAAAGTGTCCTTGGGCAAGATACTGAACCCCAAATTGCTCCCGATGGCCAACGGTGAGTGTGTGTGAATGGGTGAATGCTGATGTGTGGTAAAGTGCTTTGAGTCATCGCAAAGATTGGAAAAGCGCTATATAAAATACAGTCCATTTAGATGTCACTTTACACTTGCACTTGAAAACATGTGAGGAAAGAGCAAAGCAATGAGAGGACTTCATTTGCTGAGACAGCAGAGGGAAAACCTTGCTACCTTTGGCCCAGAGAGAACAATCTCTCTGAGATTCTGTTACTTTGTCTTATACGTGTAACAGTGAGAACCAATTAACTTAATTATGTCTGCTTCTCTGGAGCCCTGACAGGAACACCCAAGGGGAGTTCAAACTGCTCTCCCACCAGCTCCTGCTTCAAGCAAATTCCCCTCATCCCCCTCCTTGTCTCCTTATCCTTCACCTAATTCTCTCTATTTCCTGCTGCTTTAACGTCTCTGCACATGCTCACCTTTCCCCTGCTGGCACACTGTGGTGAGGAGGTGAGGGGTTTGTTCTTGTAACAGGACCAACTCTGCTCTTCCTTTAAAACCATGCTGCTTTCCTTCCCCTTCTTGAACTACACTTATGTACTTTAAAGATGCTCCTGTTATTTATGTTAACAATGGATTAAAGGACTCACTGCTCTAATCATTCTCGTTTCCAGCAGCAGATAGCTGTTATCAAGGAAAAAAAGCTCCGATAATCCAACTCTGCCCAGCACCAAAATGGCAGACAGACAAAGTTAGCGACAACCTGGTGAACACAGCAGAGCATTTAGCAACTAAACAGCCAGATATTTCCCCCAAGAGATAGCGGAGACCAACAACAATGCTGAAAGCACAGTGAATATTGGACATTTGTCAGATGGACACAATTTTAGCCAGTCTGAAAGGACACATCATGTCGGTTAACTTCATTTAATGAAGGCTAAGTCCTTTTTGCTGCTTCTAGATCATCAAAGCACTTTAGTTTCTCTTCATGCTCGGCGGTCCAAGTGATGAGTTATTTCTGATGTCTAAAATCAGGGCAATCCATCTCCACCAGCACCATCTCATATTTCACTACACTGGGTGTCAGGATCTTGACTTTTAGTAGTCACATGCTCCACTTTCCCTTCTGTTTTTTCCCCATCAAAAGTGCCTGACAAGACAAAGAGCTAACAAAGGAGTTGATCCACAGAGGGTGCTTGTTTGTGTAACGTGCAGCTGTGCGTTAAAGGGAAGGCAGCTGAGGTCTCTCTCTCTGTGAGTTTCACACGGACATCGACTTAAACAGCTGTAAACCCATAGACCTCAGATTTATGATTATACAGTTAAGCCTAATACAGAAAATCAGTCCTGTCCTACAAATACATTTGCATATAGCTTTGGCTGCTTCATAGCTTTAGGGTTATGGGAGTGCTGTGATTGTACGCTTTAAAAGTGCATGGCTATGCATTGATTCTAAATTTAATAAATCTTGCCTGAAGGGCTTAGAGAAGTTTGGGTGTATTCTTCTGAAAGGCCTGTTGACAAACCACTTGTAGAAAGGTCAGCCTGTGACTAATGGCTTCCGTTTTCCTCCCGCCTATCAGAGGCTGTGGTTATCTCTCCAGTGCATTGTGGGGAAGTGCCTGTTGCCTACAACACTTCTCATAGCGTCCATCAGGCCAACTTTCCTGATGGCCTATTGTCTTTTTCAATGAAAGTTTCCTAAGCCAAGTCCAACCTGTCAACTCGGTCGGTGACGAAATGCAAATGTATATATAGCAGTATCGACTTCCTACCTGTGGAGTAGAGCTTCTATTTGTACCATATTCCCTTCACACTCTGTGGCTGAAGCAAGACGTGATAGTTAGCTTTAAATATAAACCTCCTAAAGAAATGACTTTGCTCTGGTTGGTTTGACCACTTTTAAACATTATACAGCGAATTCGATCTCTGAATAAATCCTCTCAAGAACTGACAAACATGCACCAACCTATACTGAACACAAAGGGATAAATCTGAAGTTCAGACTAGAGCTGCCAGGATATCAGACTGTAACTACACGGTTATCGTGGCCAAAATTATTGACAATAGCGATATTATCCCGATATCTGTGGAAAATTTGAAAAATAATAAATATAATAGTAATAATGCAAATCAGTCGAATTCATCTTTAACAATGTTTATTGTGCATTTTGTCTCTTTTTTGCAAATAAATTACACTGAATATACTAGAGTAGGGAGGTGGAGATAGAGTCTGTAATAACTGTACAGAAGCAAATAAAGAATCCATAAGGCCGTTGCATTATTTACATGATATTATCATATGCGATTATTAACATGATATCAATATAAAACATTTTTCTAAATATCACGGTTATCGTCAACACCGGTATATCCGGACACACGTGTTTTATTCTAACCTCGCCGCCTCTGTCTGCAGTTACATGGCTTGATAAACCATTGAACCCGGGGCAGACAAACAGCATAGTCTGACCTGTAAAATATCAACTCCATTCAGCCTTACCACCTGCAACAGAAGGTCAGTGTGTCTGTGTGTGTCTGTGTGTGTCTGTGTGTGTCTGTGTGTGTCTGTGTGGCATAGAAACCACAACAAAGCATTACTTTTACTTTACTTTATCCACTTAGATTCTTTGTAATCTCGCTCTGCGTGCTATCACAGGCAGTCTGCTGTATTGTCTGGCAGAAGAGGGCGAAGGGTTCTGACGGTGGGACAGTCAAACTTTCGGACTGTAACGTCTGCTCCTGAACTCCCCAGCTCTTTAATGGGTAATGGAAACGGTCACATATGATCTTGACATCAAAGTTTTCAAACACCCTAAGACAATTTTCACTGGTAAGGCTGATTTCATTTGCTTTTCATGTGTTGATTTGAATGATGAAATGTATAATTCCTGTAAATAATCATTATAAGAAATAATATTTTAAGGCATAGACAATTAGTTCCCTAATCTACAACTTCATTAAGGCAGAAAATGCATACATCATGCAGTTTCACTGATTTGACTACGTAATAATTGAGCATTTCAAGTTCGTTTTCCCTCACAGAAGTTCCGCTCAGGCTCTTCATGCTGTGGCCATGAAATAAACCGCTCTGCATGTTACAGAGTCACAGAGTTCTCCCTCAGGGTTGAGCACAAGGAATGCCTGATGTGAACACACAGAGACCGTCCACAGTATGTTACTTTGCATCTGGTTTAATACAGACACATATATTCAAGCAGAGATTCGCAAAAATACACACACACACTGATTTAAAAAAAAAAAACCCACCCCATTCCTCACTCACCCCATCACCCCATCCAGATTACAGATCACATGTCCTGTCACACAGTGGTCCTCGGAGGAGGAGGGGATAAGCCCAACGCTGTGGTGATTTGTGGACTAAAGAGCAGGCAGGTAAACATGCCTATATGTGCATAGTGCCAGGTTTTAGTTGAAGTGCTCTCTAGGGGAAGCCATTGTGTTGGCTTTGATTTGTACAGCCTCACTTTAAAGATTTCCACCATCCTTCCTCTGAGCTATACAATCACTCGCAGGGTCTAAGCTTAGCTTTGACAGGAACTCCTGCTGGGATGGCTTGAAAAACAGTGATTCTTTGTGGTGTTCTCAAAGGCAAAACTGCATTTCCTCATTTACACGTCAGAGGCCGTTCGAAGTTATGTTCTTGAGCTTGCTCTACACCCCTTCTACTTGAGACTAGTTTGAAAAGACCTGCTTTATTAGGAATAATATTTTAGGTATTTGAGGACATCAGGCAACGAGCTCAATCTGTCTCATTGTGTATGAAGAAGTAAGGCAAAGGGTTCAAGCTTCAAAAATCCCAAAACACACATGAACATGTCTCATACTAGTTGGCTTTCTCTGACCTCTGACCTCTGACCTCTCTGTGTGAGAGGCCAAAGAGAAAAGAGAAGTCAACGTTTTGCCTTGTCTGTTGTTTTTGTTAATCTTATAGACGCAAACATGTATGTATGAAGTTGAAATGACTAATTGTGCACCTCGGGTGCAGAATTAAGCACCAATGACTGATGATATGTGACGCATAAAGTTGTGTAAAATAGGAGCAATTGCTCATTTAAAGGTTTCGGACTGATTAGAGCTCCACACTGCAATCTTTGATCCAAAACAGAGTCCCTTCCTGGAATCCCAGACATGTCTCTCTGAGTATTTTGGGGAGATAATAGAACAGCCTGCGTCTGTGTGACCAGACAGAGCGCAGCTTGCATAACATTCAGAGACTTGTTGATGAAATCAGAGTTAGCTCTTAAGTAAAACTGGATTGCGAGGTAAAGTGGAAAGAAAGCTTGTTGCGTGGCAACCGGCCTCCCCTGCAGTTCCGTGGGGCCTCAGCTGACATAGCTCTGCCCAGCTGTTTGGTTGCCCTTGGAGTCTGATCTCGGGTCAGCAGTGGTGCCAGAGGTCCTGTGGAGAGGATTGAGGTAAAACTGATGTGTGCTCAATGTTTTGAGGGAATGTGGAGGCATGTACTTCACAGAAAACCCTTCCTAGAGTCAGTCAGATGTATCTAGGTGGGGGTTGATCCTAAGGTCGACGCCACCCTGCAGCAGAAACCTAAGTGGAAAAACACAGAGTGAGAGTGGGATTTCTTTCTTGCTGTATTAATGTTTTTTTCTGGAATTTCCCTGAAACCAAAGTGTTTCAGACTCAACATCAAGCCCCATGAGAAAGCTGACGTCAGGTTGTTGTGAAGCCTCAGTCCAGACTTTTTTGTGTGTCATCATTGTTCTGCTGACATATTCAGTTACAGTCTTAACACTTTAAAGTAGAGTCCGTGGCTGTTTGTTGTTTTTCGTCTTTTAACGTCTATTTTGACAAGTTTATGATGAGCATAAAACCTGTCCAAACTGTTCAAGTTTAAAGGCACAATGAGTAGGATTTTCCTAAAAAAAAACAGTGTATCGACCCGAGACCAAAAATGTGAAGAGCGGGTTCCTAAACGAGAGTGGATCTGGGGTTGACTTTCACCTGCCGGCGAGCACAGCAACACTTGTTGAGCCGGGGAGGAGGGGCCATCTTTGAATGTTGCGTTTACTGCAACATCACTCAAGAAGATTTTGGGTTAGTTTGTTTTTGTTTTTTTAACGTCTCTTGACAAGTAAAATGGCTGAGAACAAGCATAAAACCTGTCCAGACAGTAAGGTAAAAAAATTTTAAAAAATCAATTCTAGCAGGTCACTTGTCTTGATTTTGACTTTGTTTCCCATTTCATTTTAAAACTCCCCACCTTTCTACCTGCACCTCCCTAATTCAAACATCACGACTGAGTTACAAAGTTGTCTCATCAGGCAAGGAAATGATTTCTCACTCGTATATGTCGACTTCATCTTACTTCCTCAGATGGAAACATGTCCCTGAGTTTGCTCCTATCTTTCTTTGTTGTTTATATTTTCTGTGAACATTTTTTTTTTTTCTAGAAAATCCCAAATTTTGTGCTCTGCTTTACAGATTAGATTGTTGTGACTGAAAATGTTCATCCCCAGACACTGTCGTCTACACATCATTCTCACTCATCGTGCCCAGCATCCCTGAATTAAAGAATGGGCGAATGAGTGTCTGGCCACGGAAGCAGTTCATCCTCAAGCCATGGCAAAATAAAATAAAAATATATTGAAAAATGAAAAGTGCTTGACTGAAATGACACAAGAAGTCTCCTCAGATTCTATCACTTAAGCACATTTCTAATGTGTTTTGGAAGTGCAACATAACGGAAATTCACATGTCGTATGTTGCATGAGAATGAAAGCTCATACATCATGTATCTCCAAACCTGTTGATCCACTTAAACATGAAAGTTGTTTGTGTTTGACAGAGTTAAGGACAAGCAAAGTACAAGCGGAGGAAGGGTGTCAACGCTGAGGCTCAAGTGGAGCTTTCCAGATGTTTTGCAAAGGATGTGAGTTTATTCTTCTAAAGTCCAAGACAATCTTTCTTAACACAAAACAACCCCAGTGTCAACAAGATACCTTTGTCTATCAGGCATAAGAACACACACACACACACACGCACACACACGCACACACACACACACACACACACACACACACACACACACACTGAAACGTACAGTATGCAGACAAACAGCATGCAATAAGGGGGGAACTCAGTATTGTTTTAGGAGTGTATGAGTTACTTTCAGCAAAATGATTTATGTCCCTGTATTTTCTTGTGCATGACTTTACAAAGAAATGTCCTAACTTGAGGAAGTTTATCCTGCGCTCCCTTTGTTTTCCGCTGTCTTTCTCTGACAGTTAACTCTCAGCAGGCTTTTTACTATCATGCTCCTTCCTGAACAGTTTCCTAATTTGCACTCTGCAACCGTTCTGCTGATGTGAGGTTTGCCTCCATCAACTTAGGGCAGCGGAGGAAGATCGGGACCTTTCCTCTGCAGGGGAATACCTCCCTTTCTATCCTGTTTGGCCTTAGGCTAGGCGAGTATCATTTCACGTGTTCGGACTGAATCTCTGCTTCATGCTGACTTAATGTCTACGGTTGTTTATTTTTTATGCTGTCCAGCTACTTATTGAAATACTGAAGATGCATCTCGTGGAAAAACTGAGAGCTACTGCAGAATGTGACTGATATTTCGTACGATTGTCTATGAGTTTCCATCTCCAGTTTCCATTAATTAAGAAACAACATGGAGCATCAAATCAAGATGTCGGAGTTAAAACACGGAGGTGGAGATCCGCCTCATTCCCTGCAGTTATCCAAACAAAATGACGGGGATGCCTGCGGATCACAAGCACTGCACCTGTAAGTCAATCCGTAGCAGATGTGATCTTTTCTCTCTGGCTGTGAGAAAATGATCACGCTTTTAGAGCTTTTATAATGCGCAGGAAACCCAGCATTTTGAATTAAATGCACACAAACAAGATTCTATGAAGCAGGAGCTCTTCATATGAATTTGAACAAGATTTAGTCATGGATTTCAGAGCAAAAGCAGCGAGGTTTACCTTTAACAGTCAACAAGTAAACAGTGCTAATAGTCATGTTTTTTTTTTATATTTTAGCTATACAGGTATGTATTAAAGGCACAGTTTACCCAAAATCTAAAATACATATTTTACCTGAAGTGCTATTTATGAATCTAGATTGTTTTGGTGTGAGTTGCCGAGTGTTGGAGAAATCGGTCGTAGAGATGTCGGCCTTCTCTTGAATATAATAAAACAATATGGCACTCGGCCAAACAAATAACAGCAATGTCTCTTTCCAGAAATCATGACCTGATTACTCAAGATAATCCACAGACCTTGTTGTGAGTAGTTTTTTAACGTAGGATCTATTTTCTTTCTACTGAACTACACCCACCAACCGTATCACGGGGCAGAAGGGAGCGTCTGGAGTCTCATTCAAGTGTCTGCAGGATGATTCATGGTCCAGTAAACACTAAGGATTGTCCTTCGCCACAGATCTCCTTTCCTTATGTCCAACTAAATCAAAACAGAATCACTTTCGGATGTTTGTTGAGTTTGCGGCATGTTCAGATGAACATGCGTGTTTGGGGGGGACCCTGTTACCTAAGTTCTGAAGTAGTGCACACAACACATTATACACTTCATGGCAGCTTCACTATATTCTGAAGACCCAGAAACCAACTGATACCAGATGTTGTGCATGTCAGTTTGTGGAAATTTCATAAAATATACTATAATGACAATGTTTGAACTAGATTTTGTCTTGGTGCCTGTTTACAAGATTACATAAGATATTATACTGGTACAAATAAGATATTGTACTGACAGAGTTAAGTGTTAAAGGAAGTTCCACCTCCTTTGCAGTGTCACTTCACAGATGGAGTAGGTTCAGAAATGGAGTTAACTAATGACTGAGGCATTAAAACATGGTCGATGTACAATACAACTTTGCACTGTTGGCCTTCTGCTAACCATCCTCTGGGATATTCTCAGTCACTGGGCATTTTTCCAAAAATTCAAACACAGTGCGTCCTCCCCATTGTCCACGCTGAAGGGAACAAGTGTGCTGGACCTCAATTCCACCCGTTTCAGCTGTTTTAGCCATTAGGTCCAATCAGTTCTAGAGTCGCTCTTTTCCTGTCATGGGAAAGTGGCCGTCGGCTCTGGAACAACCCCCCCAACACACAGAAAGACTTGACCAGTGGCCAAAGGGTGGGGACGTCTTTGGGGACGACCCATAATGCCTTTAGTTTCTCCATGCACGGACAGCTGCCAGTGTATGTGCAAAGGGAAAAGTTCGACCTCCAAAAAAGGAAGAGGGGATACATTTCCTCTCTGACCTCGCTGCGTGATGCTCTCAATAATTCTAAAAAGAGTTCACATTCCTCAAAGAGTCCCTGCCAAGACACATCATAGATCATGAGGACGGCTGACTTCTTGACCTTTAAATATGGAACATGTTTGAGTGTTTTGCGTTTGTCTTCCGACTAAAATAAATAGGAAACATGAAAGGATTGTGCAAGCCAAAGTCGCTGGAAAAAGTGATTGCATGTGGAATAGTTACAGTAATATTCACCAAGCTTGGGAATAAACCATTGAAGTCAGGAAATCAGCTCGTCAGATCAGGTGGCATGTTCCCATTAAAGCACTTTTTTTTTTGTACAGCATTCCTCATCATGCCTTGATGATTGGAACGCTTTGAAGAATGTCCTAATTGAAGTTGAACGTTACACCATTCAAATAAACAGTCTTACCGACAACCATCAGCAATTAACAGTCAATGAACTCACGGAGACGCACTTTTGACAAATTTTTTTTATTTTTATTTAAATCACCACAACAATTCCAAATGAAACCAAATGGGTCATGTTGGAGAACAGAGGCACAGAATTTGTTTTTGGCAACACAGTGTAGATAAAGAATAGGAAGAGCAGAGCACGCCTTTACTTTAGTTTGGTATTACGCTCATTGAACTGAGCCTGTCATCCAGCAATGCATCCAACGAGTGATCTGAAGGGACCACATCACGCATCCTTAACGTACGTCCTCACTGCGATCACGTCCCCCATAATGCATTTCTGTGGGGAGAGAGAGAGAGAGATCAGGTGCGGTCCAACGATCAAAAAGGGGGGGGTACAGTTGTAAAGAAGGCGAAGATGAATACCTGCATAGGTTTTGAGTTTGTGGGAGAACTTATGCTGCAGCTATACTTACAGAAAATGTTTAGTAACTGTATCTTTTGTATCATTTTCTTAATCTCTTGTGATATAACTGCATTCTTCCTAGTCAATATAAATACCTAATTTAATTGCATTGCTTCCCCAGTTAAGTTATGTTTTCCTGTAGTACAATGACATTTAAATTATTTACCCTAAAACACACGGTCTCCTATTCTCTCAAGTGGATTTTCGACCAAACAGTCGTGACCATGAATAATACACTTGCATTGTCAGCCTATTCATTAAAATGTAAACAAAGTAAACGAGAGAATGGCTTGTGATTTAAAAAATAAAAACTAACTAAAGACAAAAAACTGGTAAAAATGCAAAGATGCTCATGAGTAATGAGTTACTGTCACAGACCATTGCATAAACTAATGAAAAAAATTTCAAAAAAAAAAAGTTACAGATGAGTTGCTAAATGACCTGGTTTTAGTTTCCCAGAAAAAGTAAAAAAAAAAAAAACTAAAATCCTTACCGCTATCAATTTCCCATCAGTGATCTCCCTCTCGATATTAGTTTCTTTGCCATCCCAGCTCTGTTTCTGCACAAGTTTGCCGTTCTCCAGAGTGACCACGGTCTGCAGGACACACAACAGAGACAAGCCGTTAACTCCAGCACAGAAAGGACTCGGGCTGTGATTTTTTTCTCTTTTCCTTCCCCTGCCCTCAGATCACACTAACCCTCGTCTTCCTATCGTCTGCGGTCGTCTCATCAAATGGCTCGTTGAGCTTGAACCTGATTTCAGTAGTTTTGAAAGTGCTCTGAGACTTCAGGCATACAGTCCCTTGATCTTCCAGGCACACGATCAAGTTGGGCTTGGTCCGATTCCCCACCTGTCGGGTCGCAAAGCCCACACCTGCACAGCGGGAGGGCAAGAGCATCAAAATGCATTAAATATAAAAACACACTGAACGCTTACTTTTAATGTGTATATGAGCAAATACCACTATTAGGCTACACATTTTAGACACTACACAAATAAGCAATATATATCTATATCTATATAGATATATATATCTATATATCATGAAATCAATGGGGTGACGCTGAACACTTTTTGCATAAATGACAGTTTACAGTTAAATAATATAACATCTGACAGCCTGAAAGTGATTTTCCATCAAGTAGCTTAAACCCACCAATTGCTTTCATGTATTCATCAAAGTTCTCGCTGGAAATCATCTTCCACGTGCCAATGAATTTCTCAACCATGTTTGCAGTCTGTGATGCGACGTCCTCAACAACAGCCAGTGGAGCGACTCTGGGTTCAACTCTCTTCCAGTGTGGGAACAGAGTCGTTTTTAAAGGGCCAGCCCGACATCAAGCGACGCAGTGTGAACCAATGACATCCTGCCACGTCACACTATAGCGCAGTTGAATTCCCGCCTCCAGGCCTTGCTACTAGCATGTGTTCAAAATGGATTTTTTTTTCCCAAAAGCTGAAACATCTTCATCTTTTTTTCATATATAAGATATATTTTTATATATGATATAAAAAATATATAATTTTAACCATGGCAAATTATGGTTATTTTGGTGTAGTGGGGGCATGCTTACCATTATTTATTTTAAATGGGGGGTTACGAATGGCTACTAATAGCTTTATTGATGGTGAATAAATAACTTACTTATGCTTTATAAATCAATAATAAGTCCTTTAATAGATAAGATTAATTTCTACAAATGGGCTTCTAAATATTAACTTCTGATTTGCAATTGCAGAATTGATGATTAAAACCCTTCATTCCCTTCATAATGATTTACTACTGAAAATAAATATTGCAGACTTAGTGGTTTTACACCATTAGCATTTATTAATGGATTAGTTGCATTTATGGCTATTGGAATTATTTTATAACTGCACAATCCATGTCCTTATTAATGGCTCATAGATTATCTATAGTGCATTGATACATTATTTACTACTTAAGCCACTAGTTACAACTTATAAAACATTTGACAGAGGATGGCTAATTAGGAGGTGGTACTAATGTTACTCATCAGTAGAGACACTAAAGTTATTTAGCTTAGAATATGGATGGTGAACCCAATCAGGACCATGCTTAAACTTGTCAGAGGAATTAATAAAAATATGTTCTATGTGAAAACCATGATTGTAATAATAGTTCTTCCATTGAGAAAACCCAGTAAGTTACATATGCTAATGGCCTGGAGGGTAACTAGCAGAGGAGGCAGGTTTTTAGTTATCTGTGCATGGGTGAAAGGTTTTTTTTCAGTGGGGCTGCATCTAAAACTGTGCCAAATTACATTTAAGCCTGCTGTGTCAAAGGTTGGAGCTTGCATAATGTTCTCTCAAACGCTGGAATGATCTCTTTTATCAGGAAAATAGCACATTAGGCAAGGACACACCATGACTGTACTGATCACAGCACGTTTTTAGCAGTTAAAGCATTTCAATTGAAGTCTTTAATATGGAGAAAATAAGCATAGCTGATGGGGGTAATGTTGAAACTATTTCGCCTTAAGAAGACGGCACAGTACTTTTTCAATTTCACAGTAGTTAGGTTCATGTTGGCAGCAAAGAACAACTGGTAGGATTTGATCCTTAGATGGTGGAGGAACATGGATTGTGCAACTCCAGAGAAAGAGGAGTCACGGACTCATGCCTGACCACAATCACATCAGCAATGCAGGATAACTTCAGTGAATCAAGGGTCAATCCAAACCAGAACCACCACATTTAAATGAAATACTTTAATAAACATCCAGGATTATACAAAGCCAAATACAGATAAATTCAACACAGATATATTTAACATGAGGATCATTATTTTTTTTTTGCTGCATCTTTGGCCTGTTGATCCTTGGTGGTGCACATTGCCTGAAATGCATCTAGCATCTCCCTGCAGTTCAACTTTGCTCCATTCAACACAAGCTTATCTCCGTCAACTGTGATAGAGAAAGACAAAGACACAATTACATGACTCATAATGACACTGACCGATCCCTCCGTTTAAGGAGTACAAAAAGCAGAAAGGTGAAAGGTTAACTGCGAGCAGAAGTCGAGTAACACACAATGGGCAACATCCGTACAATGTTCTGCTGACCTATGGCAGACATTTTTACATTTACTAAGTATTTGACTCATTGTGTGGAGAGTAATCATGCATTAACAACATCAGCAGGAAATTCCAAGACTAGATGACACAGTCCTAAGTCGTTAGCATTGTGCTGCATGTACAGAGCCACAGGCCAGGTTACAACTGATGCTGGACTGACAACCACACCCACCATAGACCACAGTGAATTGATCTTGTCGAATGCTTAGGCAGTTTACTTAAAATGCCAATGTTTTTAAATCTACCTAGTTACAAAACTGACTACCGGTAACGCTTTTCAAATGGTTCCCAGAGCTTGATTTTTTATTTTGGTCTCCTCTTGTGTTTTTGTTTATACTGCTGCCTGTCCTGGCCAGGTCTCCCTTGAAAAAGAGACTCTTCATCTCAATGAGTCTCCCCTAGTTAAACAATGGTTAAACAAATAAACAGTAGTTTTACTGGGTTAAGTTTATTTATCTAAAGTTCATCTCTCAACATAAACATAGCTCAGGGGACTTGTTAAGAGACCACCTTGACTGTGTCTGTAGTTTCTTCTTACTACTTTACGATAGTCAAATTCAAAGAAAATAAGAGACAAAAGAGCAATAGCATATCTGAGAATATTACTATTTCACAATGTAATTTAGGTGTTCTCCATATGCTTTCTGTTCTTACACTGTCGTTGTCCATCCGTCTTTAACTCTCTCTCAGCCAAAACTTCCTGCTGCGTCGGTGTTAAATGTTTCTTTAATATCATCCACTTGAGGTTTTACAGATGCCAAATTCAACATCCTCTCTTTGATAATTACTAAACCATAGACATTTTATTCAATACATTTTTTAGCATACAAACTCTAGACTAGTTTACTTGACGCACCTGAATAACCAATACAAGTTAGCATCATGGGGATAAAACAATAAAATAAAACCATTTGATTGTATGACTACACATCTTCAGAGGATTAGAACAATGCTTGGAATATTTACTGCAAATGCAAAACTCCAGCCACAATCGCACTGCCTCATAAAATCATGAATATTTTCTCCTACACATTTGAATGTGGTTAGGCAATACTTACGATAAGTAATTTCCACGGCGGGTTCAGACTTGTCATGTTTCACTGTGGTTAGCACGTCACAGTTCATGTTGCTAGATCTGACCTTCTCTGAGCTCAACAGGGCCAGAAACTTCCTGTGGGGCAGCAGGAACATAGTGCAGCTTGATTACATTACGGCAGTGCTTGAAAAGTACTAAGTACATTCATTACAGTACAATTTTGAAGTTCTTGTAAGCAACCTGAACATTTCCCATTCTCTTCTACTTTGCACTTCAACTATTAGTGCCCATTTGTAAAATGTGGTATCGCTACATTTACTTAACATGTCTGAATACTGTGTCCTCTACTGCATTACAGATAGTAGACGAACGGTTAGTCACAAAGAGCTTACATTATGTATGAGTAAAACATTCATACACACACCCTAACCAACACAGATGTTGTCACTTATGTTTGCTTGATTAGGCATCATCTCAGGACTGTGTGGGAGCAGGGTGCAAAATGGACTTTTTTCTCCACCGGCCAAATGGCGAAGCAAATCTACCAGCACCTTGGATATTTTACCAGCAACTTGCATATTTTACCAGCTTTTGGCTGGTGTTGATTTGTTTTCCCCGTGTGAGATTGTGCAGACTGGCGTGCTTGACTGACATCCATCTGACCCTCCTATTCATTTCTTGGCACCGTATAGGTGGGAGAGGTTACACCTTTATTACTCTTATTGCTTGATGAAGTTTGGTTATCTCATTTAATTCCAGTTTAGCTCAGCCCAAGGTTAATTCAATCAGAATCAGGTGAAAACGCAGGACCTCTATAGCCTCTGAACACCTGCACTGGTGTTTTCAGTTATTCTGGCTAATCTGACCTCTGCTCATGCTGACAGAGCTTTGAGCTTTGATGGGAATTTATTAGGCTAAAAATCTCCATCGACCAATAAGAATGATAAAGGTGTCATTAGTCCCGCCCTAACAGGTGCAACAAAGACAACAGGCGACTCAGGAAGATGTCAATCATCTAGTCTTTCCACGCCCACGCAGTCCTGAGAACACCTGTGTGGGACCAAATATTAAAGGAGTTCAGACTAAATGTCAGATAAAGTCATGTACTGTGTAACTCAGTATGGCAGGTATGTGTAAACGCAATTTGGCTGAACTAAAATATAAGTTACAGAGAAGAAATATGTAGCCACGGTAACTACTGTAGGAACACTAATGTCAAACACTTTACAGCCACATGCCCGCCTTCAACCATCTTAGTTTGACAATAAAGAGTTATTTAGGTATATAAAATGCAGCCTAAAGCCTGAACCATCTCAAACTCGTTTGGAGGTGACTGCTGTTCGGGAACAATGTCGCGGACGGTCGCCTCGTTGTCAAATTACGGCTTTAAATCACAGTTCTGTCAAACAAAAGGACTCTCGACAGCCCGAGACATGAAACACGCAGCTCTTACCGTGTGGACGCGACATTAGCTTCAAACGGAGAGAATTTAACTGTTATTTCCTTCACAGCCTTCAACAACACGGGCGCTTTAAAGGAAGCCGCCATGTTTTCTGCTGTGACCTCTGACCTCGGCCGAGATTGGTGCTTCTCACGTGGGCCACTAGAGGGCGCACGAGGATAAATAACCACCAGTGTGATGTAGTTGACTGGGAGTTGATACACATAAGGGACAACATTGTCACTAATAGACGTGAATGAAGAGTGGATTTTATTTGAGCTATACAGGTCTAATAAATGTAGGAATCATTTTGTGTGCCTGTCAATTTGTTCAATAGTGAATTTGAATCTCCACCTCATGGATATTAAAAAAAATAAATGTTCTTCCAAACAATCCTTCAAAATCCTTGACAGCATTTGATGTGCATCTTGTATTTGCACTTTCAGAGTCGGTGCTAAAACGTGTGAGGCGAGGCATGAAGTGTAATGCTGCACGCCTTGATGTGTAAATGCATTTTGAACACGGGGTCTGGAGAAGGTCTTGTCTATGGTGAGATTCGGTGTTTTGGTCATCTGCTATCAGGCTACTAGTGGGAACTCTGCAGGTGTCAATGATCTACAATCACATTCCTGCTCTCTCCTTTATTGAACAGTGGTGGAAAGTAACTAAGTACATGTACTCAAGTACTGTACTTAAGTACATTTGTTAGGTACTTGTACTTTAGTTGTGTATACCCATTTCCTGCTCCTTTATGCTTCTACTCCACTACAATTCAGAGGCTAATATAGCACTTTTTACTCCACTGCATTTATCTGATAACTTAAATCACTTTCCAGATTCAGATTAATAACACAAAATATATTCAACAAATAAATTATAATATTATATCAATAAGACTTTATTAATCCCCAGAGGGGGGGATTCACAAGCTAGAAGTATATACAGTATTGAACATAAAATATATCCAAACAAATTAAAATTAGCTCCACATTTACCAGCTGAACACACTAATGCATCAATATTTCCAATCCAATAATATAATATGCATTATTCTGAAAAAGGCCATTTTACAAAATTTGTACTTTTACCTTTGATACTATTCTTCATACTTTTGTACTTTTACTTAAGTAAAAGTTTGAGTGCATGACTTTTTCTCATAACAGGGTACACACTACAGTAATACTTTTACTAAAGTAAAAGATCTGAGTACTTCTTCCACCACTGCTATTTCAGCACTTAGCAATAGTTTAATAACACAACTTGAAGTAAGAATAACAGCCTTTATATATATATATATGTTAGCAGTATGTAAACTGAATGTTCACAATGACATGACAAAGCTCATTAGCAAACTCCTGGGGAAACCGACTTTGACACCTTCCTGTAATCATCTGACAAACAATGTCGCAGAGCAGAATTATGTTAGAAGAGGACGAGTGGGGTTCTGTCATTGCACTAAGTCAATAAAGGAGGAGCTGCTCTCCAAATAGACAATCAAACAGACACATCTCATAATCAAATAGACAGGCAGGGTGGGAAATGGTCTCCCTGCTCTCAGCAGATGAAAAAGGGTCAAAAGCCTGTCAGGGTATAAAAACATGTCAGAAATGGTAATGAATTTACATTTTAAATGTGTTGGCACTTAAGTCAAATTTAATCATGGCATAAATTGTTTCTGATAAAGAAGTGTGTGTGTGTCTGTGTGTGTGTCTGATTCTCATAGTGGAGAGTATAACCGTGTGTGTGTGTTCATTTTGTCAGCATGAATAAAAGCAAAAGTAAGTTCAGTATATTTTCTCAATAAACTGACAATTAAGTTTCAGTGGTCAGATATCATTTCGACTTGCTTTGAAAAAGACTCCAGAAAAGAGATAACAAACGCACAGCATACTAATGACCTCATCAGCCCATTTTGTAAAAACAAAAACAAAACGTTGCGTTTGCACTTCCTTCACCTCTGTTCAGTATAGCTGTGTATTTATAGCCACCCTGTTTTCGGGGCGTGTGCAGAACAAATGTGTTGTTCTCAGATCTGCCCACCCGAGCTTTTGCAATTTATCCTAACTTCAACACGCCTCAAGTCTCTTTCCTGAGCGGCCGACAGTCCGACGCAGCCTGTGACAGTTGTACAGTGAAGGCACGGGGCTCTAAATTTAGTCTTATGGCTACTGAGAGGCAGAAGCATTTCCTATACACTACCCACACCCACCACCCACACACACACGTATAAAGAAGTTGTACTGTAAGTCCAGCAAGAAGAAAGTGGGGGAGAGAGCGCTCAGAAACAATGAATGCTCCTGGGGACGTTTGACCTCAAAGAAGGTAGAAGTATTATCTTAGTGCAGGATTCCATTTATCAAGTTTTCTGCCTGACCACAATAACAATGTATTTTCTTTTCATTGTGAAATGATCCTACAAGGAGTCCCTGGTGTTTGGGATGTTCTATAATTAGCAACTATTAATGCTGCTAGACTCTGTCATCGTTGCTTCTATTACGTGGCGTAAGATTGTCGTTAAGTGTCGGATAACATGATGATTTAATGGGTCACAACACAGTCAGTTTAAGAGTTCATATAGCATGTGCTATTCACACTTTGAATTTGAATTTGGAGAATATTGAAGCTGTGTGGTATATTGTTAATTATGGAGCTGCTCCTAAAGACAATTCAGAAAGATTGTAACATTGTTTGAGAACACCCAGGGGGTTTCTTGGGAAACACCAGTGCATTTACTGTTGGAGAAAAGGTATTTTCATCTCGGGACAAATAGTGGGCAAGGAAGTAGGCTAGCCCTTTGGTATTACTGTATTCATTACACCAGACGCTATTCAAGTTCGGTCTCCCTAAGGAACTCCCAGAAGTCCTTAGGGTGTCCCCAGGAGTGTGAAAAACACAAATTCACTAGAAGCTTAAAGGCTGCTGTTTTATTTGTATCTACATGGGAAGTTTAACAAAACATGTTGCTCATCATTGAATTATTATCAGTGAAAAGTAAAGATCTTCCTCATCTTCCTGTTCTGTTAAAAGCTGCTGGTGTGAAAGAATGTGAGAATCCCCATAGGTTGTAAACAACAAGTATCAACAATGCTTTCAATTCATTTTGAGAAAGTTTTATATGATCATTTGGTAGTTAGTATACAGAGCATGAAAAACTAACATCTATTTGATCATACTTAATAGTCAAGTATATCATTTATTTATGTACTGTAGCCCAAAGTCAACCTCAAGAGGCTCTACTATATGTAGGCTACAACATACACACTTTCAGACCCTTATAGTGTACTATTAGCAAAATACTGCTTTGTTGATTATTTTATTTTTCAATGCTTTTATTATTTGACTTTCTTCTTATTATTATTAAACATTTTATATTTTCTATATTTTACTTTCTGCATTTTATATTTATTTATTATTGTTGGCCGATGAGGTGAGCTTCATTTTGTCTATCTCTCTTTCTATTTTGCTACATCCTGATGTACTAATTAGTTTAGTACTTTTATTCCTGAATTTTTATTTGATTTATCTATTTTTCCTTAAGCTGAGTTGATGGGAGCCTGTGCCTTTTTCACCACCCCTTCCACATCTGTTGTATGTCTTTTATGGGGTTTTATGCATATGTGAGGAAATAAAAATGATATAACTAATCTAAACTATTCACCTACACACAGGGTGCAACATTTACTTTTTTGTCAACCGGCTGAATGCATAGTAAATGTTCACATTTTACTAGCCACTCAATAGATTGCTATGTTTTTTCTTTCAGCTGGTGAATATCTATATTTATATCCAAATGCATAACATACATATGTAAATACAATATTACGTTCATTATTATTATTATTATTATTATATTTTTGCATATAATATTACATAAATTATTATAAGTGTGTATGGAATTCATTTCATAGAAAACGTGTCTTGCAGCACATCTGCCACAGAGCCAGAGTTCAGCGCTAGGACTTGTGAACGACATTTCCCATGAAGCTTTGCGCCGCAGCGGCTGTCTCGCACTCCTCCTCCTCCTCCCAGCAGTGTCCTGCTGCTGCCTGGCGGAGCTCAGAGCGGAGCAGACTGAAATGAGCAGCTCCGCGTCCCTCACGTCCAGAAATGTGCGCAGGGTGAACAAGGAGTCGCGTCGCTGCCTGTGTGTGTGTCCTCCTCAGAAAACACCAGTCTCGTGTCTTTAATGTAGCACCGGAAGCTTTTGACGAAGGATACACGCGCACGAAACAAATCCGACCACTTTCTGTTCAACCAGCCGCTGAATGCAGATTTTGGGATAGACCGCTTTCTCTGGTGAGCGCTCGTTTCATATCTTCACACCTCTGTGTAAAAGTTGTGTTGTGTTCTCGTAGTTGTTTATTGTTCACATCACCGCTGCAGCTGGGCTGAGTGCGCGCGCGCGTGTGTGTGTGTGTGTGTGTGCGTGTGTGTGTGTGTGTGTGTGAAGGGACGCGTTGGGAAACTTGAGTGACAGAGAGCGTACTGTAGTTGTGACTGCGACAGCCTCAGTGCTCTCAGTGGAGCTGGAACACGGACTTGTTGCCTTCAACCAAAACATTTCATGTTTCCTGTCCAACGCTGGGCTGATGATGCTGCGGCTGACATTTCAATATATTCTCTCCTTGGTCTTAAAAACGGGCTTGTAGTTTGTAGCCTCCTGTCCATTTGTTTTTACCCTCGTAGACTTCTGCATTAGTTAAAATTTGAAAATAATTTCTCGTGAAATAGTGAAATATTGCTGTAACCTTGGTGCTACCTTCAAAATATTAATATTCATGATATGAATAGACTTTTAGTAAGGGCAGTGAGGTTAACACGTCTCCACTATCTCCCCCTTGTTTACCTCCTTGCTTACAGTGTGTCTGTATTCATATGTGTGGCTTGCATATGTTTTTTTTAAATTTATTTATAGCTCACCGGAACATCTGTGGGAAACTATTCAATCTTCATGCCTGTGTGATACGCCTGTACTTGTTTTTGAGATTCAAATCAACTTTCCCCATGGTGCAGAGTGACTGGTTTTAGTCACGCCGACACTGACACACACATCGTACCCTGTGGATAACCTCAGACATACATTTCCCTCATTGACACTGACAAGTACATGGTCTCTCTGGCATAAAGCTGCCAGGCATTACACGCATGGACAAACACACGTACTGTATGTGCATGTGTGATGCGTGGTGACGCACACACACTATTCTGTAACCATCTTTCTCTGCAATTATGAATCAGAAAATCCTCTCTGCTCACCTCCTGAATAAATAGACACCCTCTTTTACACACTATTAGTTCTCCTTGGGTTTTCGCTTTTACCCCCAACCCTCTCCTACACGCACATACGAGCCAAATGCCACCAATAGATCCCCCCCCCCCTCCCTCAGTCTGTGTTGGTGTGTCTGTTGTTGAATAGGAGCTGTTGGCAAGCAATCTCCCCTGCAGCAGACTGGCTTTCACAGAAGTTGACATTCGCCTCAGCAAACACAATTTGCACTTTGTTTTAGCTTCCCTTTGCTTTTTTCCCTGCACTTCCTCGTGTTATACGCTAAACATTAATGACATCGGTATTTCCGTGGCATCTTTTAAAAGGAGCATAGATGATAAAAAAAAAAAAGACGCTCTGCCAGAACTGGCAGCAGTCATGTTTTGAATCCTAAATCTGCAACCGTTCCTAAAATGAGTGTAGAGTTCTTGAAATACCCCTGTGGGTTTAAGTCCAGCATGGAAGCAAAGTAATCCGGATGATGCTAAAAAAAGAAAACCCAAAATGCTCACCCTTCTTTGTTTTCCACTTCATACTTCGTATTGCGTCTATCAGCAAAGAAGCTGGCAGGCTTTTGCAGCCTCCAACACACACATGTCAAAGACACAGAGCTGGATGTCTGTGTGTGACTAAATCTCTGTCGCTCTCTGACGCGATTGACTGTGTGGCGGCAAACGTAAGAGGACAGCAGCATGGCAAATGCTTTGTGACAGTTTTAACTTCAGAGTATTCAGGGCATGCTGCTAATGCTGGTATTTGGATGCAGACAGGGCCGGGTATGTGCAGCTGTTGCACGTAAAGAAGGAAGATGAGTGAGGAGCAAAAGGGCCAAGAGCGTTCACCGACAAGTTTACCAAACTGCGCCAGTTCAAGTCCGAGGAGAGTTTGTTTTGGATGGATATGGGTAGCCTTTTGTTCACACACCGCTTCATTGGAGGGATCTTCACACTCAAGCTGTCCAAACACTTTCCCATCCAGCTTGGATAGGAGGGTCTAGCCTCAGACTACATCCACGCTGAGCCAGCTAAATCTGAAAACGCTGCTTATATTCTGTTTCTGTTTATTAATGTTGCCTGTTACCGGGTAGGGCAGGTGTCTGCTTCATCATCATCATCATCATCATCAAGGTTTCTACGTAGACACATTATTTTGTAAAAGGAAGAGTTCAACATTTTTGGGAATTATGCTTTATTCTTTCTTGCTGAGTTAAATGAGAAGATCGATACCAATTATCTCACGCAGGGGAGAGTTAGTGCCATTAAACTGACTGTTGTGTCTTTCTGTTCAATGGGAAGCTGCAGCCAGCAGCCGGGTAGCTTAGCTTCAAAGAATCTGCCTACCAGCACCTTGAACTCGCTCTAATTATTAGCACATTGTTTCTTATCAGTACCAAACCTAAACCCAAAACGTAGAGTTGCATTTTTTGTTTTCACCTTGAGGTTAGGAGACTCCAGGAAGTGTCTGCTCCTGGACAACAGTCATTACCTCTGGTGAAACCACAACTCAAGAGATAGTGAGTGTTGATTAGTGAGTTTTAGAGGTGCTGCTTTGCATACTTTTTTTTTTAACCCACCAAACTGAGCCAGACTACCAGTCTTTATGCTAAGCTAATAACCGTCTCCTGCCAGATATGGGAGTGGTGTCTATCCTCTCATCTAACTCTGGGCAAGGAGGCAAATGGGTGTATTTCCAAAAGTACCGAACTACTCCTTGTGTGTTTGTTAGTGGTTTTCAAGAAATATTTTAAAGCGAAACTATTCAAATCAGCTTCTCTAACCTCAGCAGGCATGTTCCAATCGTCACGTAGGGTTTTGAGTCATAGACCCCTCTGGTGACATGACTTAGCAGAAAGTCATTTGCATGAGCAGAACTGTTCCCTTTTCAGGAGAGGCCGAACAGCTGCCTGTAATTCTGCGCTCATTAAAACTGTCATAATGTGTCTGGACTGATGGAGAACACGGAGATGCTACTATACTGGGCCCGAAGGTCCTGCGGCTGAAAGGATGATCGCGCACTGTCTGACTGCTGTGAAAGTAGAGTTTCATCATAGGCTGTCAAGATGTCGTTAGGCAGACTACACACATTTCACACTCACTTAGGCTTTAACAAGCAACAACCCCATCCCCATCATTGGTAGGCAAACAGTGGAGCGTTTAGCGCTGCAACCCAGGTTTTGCAATTACCCTGCACGCCCCGTTTGACACCACTGTCCATCTGAGACGCACACCTCGGGGAATTAAGCCGAGGATTGAGTCTGGCGGGAGCGCGTGTTGCTGTGACTACGAAAGAATGTTCGTCAAATGTCAAGCTTGCTTCAGATCGAGCAGGATTCAATGAAAATATCCTGTTATCTGCTGTTTTAGAAAAAGGCTTTTTCTTTTCTTCCATTGATCAGGAGCGGAGCGAAACAGAGTCTGTAATTATTTTTCCTTTCAGATGCAGCTCCTGCTGTGCTGGACAGGTTGGGATTTTTTACAGAATTTCATTTCTATGTTTCGTGGTCTCCACTGTGGTTAGATCCACCAAAACCACCCTGAACTAGTCTTCATGTTACATATTAGTATGTCAAGTTAGACCTGTACTTGTTAGGGCTGTCGTCGACTAAAGAAATTCTTAGTCAACTAATACTCATCCAATATTTTTTTCGACTAATCAATCGGTTGATTTAATAGACGGATCTGTAAAACTGAGTTTCTCCACAAAGAATATTGCAAAAGCACCACTTTGAATCTTGTGTTTAACAGAGATGTGCTCATGCGTTTCTTGAAAATAGCTCATTCAGTATGAAAAAAGTATTAATCGACTCAAGAAATCTTTGTCAACTATTACCAAAACAACTACTTAGTTTTTGCATAACTCAGCCTCAAGTTGCTTTTCACTATTTGAGGGTGTGGGCTTTCACCTTGTGTGTTGGGTTTTGGCTAAGAAAGCAGAAATGCTTAAGAGGCGCTTGCACAGGCCATTCAGCGGTCAACAGGCTGTGGTTGAGGGATGTGTCTGTGGGTTGAGACGTGTTAGCTGCTGTTACTAACATAAGGATATGTGCAGCATCTTGGGCAGAGCAGCTTTAAAGTCGCTGTTCCCACCACTGTGCATTAACGTCAATATTGTATATTCAAAGTGCTTTTAGTGTAAAGCTTCACCAAGTCTGAGGTGAATACAGACAAACACATTTCAAACATTTCTGTTTGTTTTTAAGGGTTTGAACATCATTAGAGGGATTAGAGGGACAGAGCCCAAAGTGTCTGAAGAGACACAAGTACACAATCTTCAAAAAGTGCACTTGACAGAGTTTACGAGTCTTCAACAGGTTTAGAGCTGAATTCAGCTCAAAAATGCAAATTCCCTCAGTAAAACCAGTGGCAGAGAAAGAACTCAGTATAAGGAAATGCTTATTTAAAGCAGGGAAACCACCTAAAGTTCCGCCGAGCTAAGAATAAAAACGACACTAGTTAATTAGTAATCATTGATCCATAATAAATCAGTTCTTTACCAAAATGGGAAACTTATCAACCAGTAAGAGAATTTTAACTACAGTCAAAGTTCATTCTCTATTCCCTGTCTGTGATTGTGGTATGTAAGAAAGTGATATGGCTGTTTTTTTTTTTTTTTAAACTGGGTGTGTGTGTGTGTGTGTGTGTGTGGTGTGGGGGGTGTGTGTGGTGTGTGTGGTGTGTGTGTGTGAGAGAGAGGCAAAAC
>CALSCE010010855.1:11221437-11245796 GCA_943593645.1 Bovichtus variegatus | reverse complement strand
CACACACACACACACACACACACACACACACACACACACACACTCCTCATTTATGAACCGACACTTGTAGGTTTTTCTTTATTGGTTATGATGCATTCGTCGGTAATGAACAGATACTGCCGCGCCTCTGGATGTTTTTGTGTGCACATATATGCGTGTAATTGCATTGTCTCAGGCAGGGCAGGGTCCCTCTTGCACTGCAGCCTGTGGGAGCTGTATTTCATCAACCCTCCCTGGGGATGGGCGTGTGTGTGTACGCGTGTGTGTCACTATGACTATGTGGCCCTATGCATGCTTTATGTTTTCCCTTCCATGTTTCGTCTCTTCTTTCAGAGTTGTCCTCTCTCTGTTATAGATATTGTTTCTTTTGGTTGCATTATTGTTTCTGCACATCTTGATACTCCCCCGCCCTCACCCCCCTTCTCTCTTTATCTTCCGTTCCCTCCTGTCTCTTGGCAGCAGTCCCCTATCCTTCTTCTCCCCTCCCCCATTCCTCCCACCCCCATCATCCAAATGGCCCTCCGGTCAGGACACAAGATGGTCAGTGGTGTGTCTATTATGTGTTGCATCCATGTTCGTCGTTTTTCAGTTTTTTTTTTAATGACCACTGGAAATCCCCCCAAAGCCATTTTAAAAGGACTATTTGTGCATTCAATTTGAATGTATGTATTCATAGGGATTTGATGTGAGGACGATATTTTTCTGTTTTAATGGGTTTTATTCCACATTTGGTACACAGAGTTCTGTTGGAAAGACCCTGCAGGGTTCTGTGTTGTTGTGAGTGTGCATACGGTCTTTGGATTATGCTCAGACACTCCAGAACTACAAAGTGTAGTGTTAGTGGTATCATTTTTTATGTGCATTGTGTGAATCATGCATTTCTATGTTGCTGCCCTGAAAGATCACAGAACATTATACAAAGTAGTTATTTTTTTGATTTGCATTCAATGCTTTTGTTACGATAAATCCTGGGTCAGTTTCCAGAGATGCGCACAAAAAGGAGTCTGTGCGAACGCAGCAAAAGTTCTCATTGTTTTGGAAAAAACTCCAGTCATCGCTTTCTTCTCTCCCAACTTAAATTATAATAGTTTAAGAATTTTTACTTAGAGCTTGCTGCAGTGCTCCACACTAACGTGACTGCTTAAAGAAAGTTTCTCTCCTAAAAACTGGATTATTTATTATTGTGGAAATGCCTCTGGCTCTCCTCCGAGAGGCTTCCTGGGGCTCATTTCTCCGCAGCCATCCAGCTGTAAACCTTCCCCGTCTGCGTGCACCCAGAGGACCCTGCAGAGGGAGGTGTCACGCAGCCACACAGGCATCCACAGAAAGTGAAGCTTTGTTCTGCATGTGGATGTTAATTCTCTCTTTTTCCCCCCCTGTCTTTCGCTGTTGTCCAACAGATGAAACACACACACACACACACACACACACAGCTCTGCTTGACTGGTACGCTTCACTGCATGTCAGGTAGGGTTTCTGCCTGTAGAGCTGCAGGGCTCAGATTGGATTCTTTGGGTCCTTGGCTCTAGTTTCTTGCATGGAGGGTTATGCCTTGGTGGGGCTTGTGGTTAGTCTCTGGTCTGTGTGTTTGTGTGTGTACAGCTGGATGAGGGCAGAATTTGGATTTCTGCCTTTAATTCCCAAAACACATTCCTTTTCAAATGGCTTTTCCAGTCAGTTATTTTCTATGGCATGAAACAGAAGACATCCACACCGATTGTCTGCCTTCCAAGGCTCCTGTTTTCTTTCATCAAAGCCTGAAAGCGGCGGGAGAAGGAGAATGACAGCATAAGAGAGTGCCGTTGTAGTCCTTGGCTCGGTGTCTTGTATCACATGGCGGTGGCCTGTGAGGAGTTTTCCACAGTGAAAAAAGATTCTCAGAGCTTTTATGTGTGGTGTTTATCAAGTTTTTAGGGATAAAGTGTGTCCTCAGAGGGGAGAATGGATGGTTTACTCCCCACATATTTTCTACTCAGCGGGGAAATATGCTGGAAATGTTATCCAGAGCTGGATCTGTGTTTGCACCTAACAGGTTCTACAGACCATTTGAGTTAAGATGGTGGAGTGTCATTACTGGCTGCACCTTCACAAACGCTGCTGGCTTTTCTAATTTTTCATGTCATTATAATTGAACACAGTTTTTGCAGTGTATGATATATATAGTTTATATAATAAACACGAAACTTAACTCTTGATAGGGTGACACAGAAGTCACTGTTGACTGTGGAAAAAGCATCTTGACAAAAAAAGTCTCAACACAAGGTCCAACTTGATGTTTCCAAAGCTGTTTCTAACGCTGGTGACCACACTAGGGTGCTTTTTATCGCGCTATCGCGTCTCCTCGCTTCCCTCGCTCTATTCCTCGCATCTTAGCTCCTTCCAGCGAGGATGTGAGAGATTCGAAGACGAGACGCAAGGACGGAGGAGCCGAAGTTTCCAAATGGTGAATCCTTGGTTCCACGTTGCAGTCTTAACAACGTCAGTTACTTATGACATGCTTCAAACTGTGCCACATGTGGAGGTGTGGCATTTATACGTCAAGCCACTTGATAAAAGACTTCCGCTCAGGATACACCCGTATTTCCTCGCTCTCAGCTCCTCCAGAAGCCCGCTGTGACCTCGTCACTCAAAGTGCATTTAAGGGATTGGAAGGGCAACGATTTCCAGGGTCACGGGAGGAGAGAGGACGTGAGGAAACATAAGTTAGCATAATGAAAAGCACCCAGATAGAGATGCACCCCGTCCCCCATGTACGACTACCTGTTCACTCGCGACCTCATTTCCATACTTAGGTCACATGATACAAAGAAAACCATTTCCATGACAACTGAGCAACTATAGCAACAAGTTAGACGCTGTATTGTGATTTTATTTTCAAGAATATAGTTAATATAGTAGCTGACCCTGAACTTTTACTCCATCAGCTTCGTTGACCGTGCACCATCCAGTCCAATTACAACAAAGGCTAAGCCAAAAGCAAGTGTACCCTCCAACCAAGAACACAGCACCCCAGTATGAGTTGTAAACATTTCTGTGGATTTTTTTCACTCCACCACCATAAATAGCGCTGATGGGAAGAAGGGAATGTTGCCATGGAGACACAGTGCTGTGGCAGCCGGTAATTATTCTGGTTTAAGTGCCAGCAGAGACGCACACAAGCTGGCACAAAGTGGCAGATAGTGACACCTGGACGCGAGCCTCTCAGACGAGACCACATAAGGAATGTATGTCAGTCATGTGAAGGGTGGAAGACCTGACGACATTTTGAGCTCACGTACACTCTGATTTTTAAGTCATTTCGAGCTAAACCGAGAGATCAAGGTCAAAATGTACCTGAATGTACAAATCTGGTGGAACGGCGAAGATACAGAGGCTTGACAACAAGTTTATAGGTGGCAGCTGGGGGAGTGTTGAAGTGTGTGTCCATGATGTTTAACAGTGAGGGAGAACACAGTCAATATCATGTGTTATATGATACAACTCAGAGATGATGTCACCTGGTTATCATCCTCTCAGTTACATGGGCAGACAGTCAATAATGTGGACATTATGTGTGTGTGTGTGTATGCGTGTACACTGTACATGGCTGAAGGTGTGCGCTTGTGTGAGAGCTTGCAGGCAGCCTGTTGTCCAACATTTATTTGATATGGGTATTAAAAAACACAAACATACTCACAAGTCCCTCGCTGCTCTCCCACACACTTGCCCAGTGTACATTCATGCATACACACACACACACACATTCATGCATACACACACACACACACGGTACAGCACCACCCTCCAAGGATAATATTCAGTTTCCACCCAGCAGTAATCCCCCTTCTCATTTTTATCTGCTCTCTTCCAGGCGAGGCCGACCTGACTAATCATCCAAGGTGTGAAGGTAAGGTTGTGCTCCCCACTCACAGTAATTGCAACATGAGCCGCGGTGTATTTTCGTTTGGGCAAAAAAACAAACCGGCATTTCAACAAAAACAGGAATTCCTCAGTGTCCTTCTGAAGAAGTCAAAATTGGCTTCTGTAGCTGCATCTGATTCGCCACAAAACTTCCTGGCTGCTAGAAGCCGACGGGCGCTTCCAAAAAAAATCCCACACTCCCCAGTCGCATTAGCATAGGCGAGCAGAGAGACACAATGGGGTTTTTCACCACTGGCACTAAATACTCATATTATGTACACGCACACACACACGTTTGGCTCATGCACACGGCAGAAAAAGATGAGACGAGGGAGCGCCTTGGTAGCTGAGTGTTTACAGTGCGTGCCGTATAAACCGCAATGTCCCAGGATTCCGGCCTTGGGAACTTTGTTGCATGTCATACCCCCCCCCCCCCCCCTCTCTCTTTCCCCCATTTCTACACCGTCTGTCAAGTTAAGGCGAAAAATGCAACAACAAAAAAAAGAGACAAGAAAATCTAGATAATCATATTTGTTTCACTGTCTCCCATCCTTGCCAGGTCTGCTGTAGTTGTCTCCTCAGCTGATTGAAAAAGAGAGCAGCGAGATAGATGCTCACTGTCTTTCCCTGTCAATCATCCTGCATGCCACCTTTCCTCTTTGATTATCCTTTCCCTCCTGCATCCCATTGTCTTCCTCCCATCTCCATCATAGACTGCAGTGGCAGATGTCCTTGCCTGCACACACAGTGGAGCATCCACTCCACATTCATTTATTTTGGAGTTTTTTTTTTAAGACTCCGTTGTACAAAAAGCTCATCCCTGCCGCCCGCCGCCTCCCCTCAAAGTGTGTCACCAGCAACACCACACAGCACCATAAATCACCCGTGATAACATCAGGGGTTCCATCAGCTCAGTGAGACCCAACTTTGGATGTCAGACAGAGACGTGATGAGGTTGCTTATGCGGTGCGCAGAGCCCAGACACAAGTTGTGGAGGCTCTGGTGTGAGGGCCACTGCAGCAGACTGAGGCAGAGCACAGTCTGCACTGCAGTCTGACTCTGCTCTGTGCTGCCACCTGCTGGCCCTGGCTGCTCACAGTATACTGTCGAGCTGCTGGTTACTATGAGATTTGACTTTATTGTTAAACCTTTTGTTCCGTATCGGTGAATGTTAAGGAGAAGACTGATTAAAATAGCAGGGGTAGCTTTTACTGGCACTGGCCCGATTGAAATGTTTATGTTGTCACTCATTGCTGTTTCATTACAGTGGTAGATGATTAATGCGGTTTCCTGCAATGATGCAGCTGCGCAAAAAATCAATCAATCCAGTTTGTTTGCTTGACAAATAAGACATAGTTTTCACAGTTGGATGGATTGTATCTTTCAGTTAATTGTTCTCATCCTTAACCAACAATAATCATTTCGGATGAAAAAGTGAAAATGCACAGACTCTCATGCAAGGCAATATAATGTGTTTTTTTTTAATTAATTTTTTTTATAAGATCAATCTGCTCAAAGCTGTTACTGTTCCTCCCTAAAGAAATTATCTGATGAGCATTTTAACCTTTTGTTTGTGGGCTTTCAATTGAAATGACACATTTTAAGGCATCTGTTTATACTTTTCCTGTGTTTCCCCAGGCCGGTACCTGTCCGATGTCCTCTCCCCCCACAGTGTGATGCGTCATGGCTCCGGTGCTGAGTGGAGTGTGGTGGGGGCCGGAGGCGGGGGTCGTCGGGTCGGGGGCGGCGGCGGCTGCTACAGGGGTGGCGTCGTGGCTGGGCGGTGGGCAGCTGGTTCTGGTCGTCACCCTCAGCACCCTCACTGCCCTGCTGCTGGTCTCTGTGCTGCTGCTGCTGTGCGCTAGCTGCCAGGGGTGAGCACCATCTCACACACAGACACACGCTTACATGAACAGTACTGACCTATATTGGTGCTGTTCTAGGAAACACTTGCATATTTAGAAAATGTCTTGAAAGTCTGACTGCTTTTACATGCAGTCGACTGTCTAATCAGAATCCACTCGTGCTGGAGAATGGCAGCTGTGCATTGTAGTGTTGAAAATAGCACAAATACCCAAGAGGGTATTCTTAGCTACAGTAATTATAGGTGCTGCAGCAACAATGAGGGGGCGTCGTGGCTTAAATACAACAACTGTGAATGAGTACGTGTGATGTCAAATTTAGAATCAGAATTTAGTTGTTTGCCAAGTAGGTTTTCACATTCAAGGAATTTACTTTGGTGTGTTGGTGCGATGACATAAACAGAGGAAGAGAAAATTTAATCAAAAAATGAAAACAAGTATTGCAAAAATCAAGATTTACTTTAAAACTATGTACAATACATGTGAATTCAAATGAAGGAAGTGTTCGTTTTGTGCAGAAATGCGCAAAATTGTCCAGGAATGTGCAAAGCTACAAAAGAATATGCAATGTACAGAGATATAGTCCCAGAGATGTGGGTTAATGCATATAGAAGAATGTGAAGACTTCAATGTAACGTGTAGTGTGTAAGAGAGGGGATAAGAGTCCGTGTCAGTGGGCGTCTCAGGCCGTGTCGATGAGGTCAGTTGCAGATGGGAAGAAACTTTTTTCCCTGATGGACTGCAGCCTCCTACCAGAGGGGAGTGATTCAAGGACTTTGTGTCCAGTGTGGGAGTTGTTAGCAGGTAGAAATTGCAGTATTGTAAATGATATATAAGTCCTGTTCAGCCAAGTAGGTGAACAGCAGCAGCGCTTTAATGTCCCTGAGGACTAATTTGGCTTCCAGGAAGCAGCGTGAAGAAGGCAGAGACCAGGAGACAGCCCTGTGAGGTCTAACTTTTAAACAAATTACATTTTGTTCAAAAAGTCAATAGCTGATGGAATACAATACCTTGCAAACCTGAAAACCAACACTTAAACCTTAGAATTATTGTGTTATTTCAGCCAAGAGCCAAAACAATGAGTAACACAACAAACTGCTTCATTGAAAATGCTCCTTTAGATTCTAACTTTGATGCCAAAATCATAAATTACAATATCGGGGATGCCTGGTGTCCTCTGTGTTCTGTAATAATCTACTTTCTGTCCCTCAGTATGTAACCCGTGTATCTCTCCACTCCTCTGTCTTTCTAGGCAGAAGAAGGCAGTCAATGGACATCCAGCAGGAGACCATGAGAACCTCATGAACGGAGTGAGTTAACTTCAGGGTTATTCTTGCAGCATTACATGCATCTACTGCAGTTGTTACTGCCTATTCGCTCTCTTGGCGAGCTACATACATAGGAAGCTACAGCTAGCAGCCGCTTAGCTTAGCTTAGCATAAAGACTGGAGACGAGTGGTAACAGCTAGCCTAGCTCTATCTGAAGGTAACAAAATCTGCCTGCCAACATCTCTAAAGATCATTACTGTAGTTAACACATTTATTTCTTGTTTTTTTTAATCCATACAAAAGGGCAGCTTTGATCAAAAATGTGTCACTGAAAATTATTTTCTAAGATTGTGTTGTTTTAAGTTTTGCTTCTTGTGTTTTTGATGTATTTCTTTTGTGTCTGTTGGCGTTACGCATGTGATGTAAAGAGTGGAGGGGGACAGCTGTGTGAGGCAGATTAATAATGTGTGTGTGAACATTCACACTCGCATTCACACACATTTGCTCTCTTACACAGTCGCTCACATATACAAACAATTGTATGTAACCATAGATGTTTTTTAAAAGTCGGATACAGGATCAGGGTTCAATAACATCTGGGGTTTCTGGGAAATGCTAGCAGTGAAAAATCAATAATTAAATCTAATCACTGGAAAAAAAATATTCAGATCCATTCTCTTTCTTCAACAAAAGCACCCACATTAGAAGCATGCATACACAGCAAGACACACACACATGTGAACACACACTCGCACAGAGTCCTCATTAGTCAGCGTGTTTGAGTGACATGTCTGTAATCAGGTAGTGTAACCATGGGGAAATGAGGCTGTAGATGGAGCTTCCCCATTGGCTGCATGCCTGAATACCACACACACACACACACACACACACACACGCACACACACACACACACACACACACATTCTCTCTCTCTCTCTGTCTCTCTCTGTCTCTCTCTCTAGGGATAGGACAATATAGAACTTTATTGCGAAAAACACTCACAATAAGTTGATTGTGGTGAATTTTCATCATGTTATTGTAATATTTTAGTGTGTATTTTTTTTCTTAAGCCACTGAAAATATATAATGGAATGAAATTCAATGAAACAATAAGACAAAGTGTACAGCACTCTGGAAAAACTGAATATTCACTTTTTATAGGGTTGACCTTTGCCCTTTCTATGTATACTCTACTCATAATGATATATATATGTCCTCTTGAACATCATGTCACATATAGTTATTACCATCTCCCATAACACTGATGCTTCAGTAACCAAGCAACATTTAAGTGTGACAAATGCCCGGCTTTCACAGACTAAGTGACATCCACTTACTCTCTTATCCTGTCTCTCCCTCTGGGGCTCTGTGTGCGTTTGTGTG
The DNA here is from genome assembly GCA_943593645.1 of Bovichtus variegatus. NCBI lineage: Eukaryota > Metazoa > Chordata > Actinopteri > Perciformes > Bovichtidae > Bovichtus > Bovichtus variegatus. The sequence continues at coordinate 11,237,382 of CALSCE010010855.1, read as the reverse complement.
CGTGTGTGTGTGTGTGTGTACACATTCCTCACTGCCTTTTTGCATTTGATGGATATCTTCTCTCTGACCCGAAATTGCTGGGTGGTCAGTTTGTTTCAGGAGGGGTCCATTTAAATGACGGACCTGATAGATTAAAGGGAGGTCTTTGTCTTTGCGAACGACTAGATCGGCTCCCCTCCCATTAGAGAAAGATCACATACACACAAAAGAAAGAAGAACAAACCTTGGTCATGAAAATAAAACAACAAAATTAATAACATAAGAGATATTTGGGACGTAAAATAGTTAAAAGATTACATGGACCCCTAAAGTTATGAGAGTAATTGACCACTAGATGGGGTTGTGGAGCTTCTAAAACACAATGTTCTGCTCACACAGAAGAAAAACAACAACCCTAAACAAAGAGAATCCTGACTTGCAGAGGTTAATATATCTCACAGTTTTTCTAAGCTCTTAGTGACGGAGCGATATCTTTGCCTACAACAAATAATACAGTTTATTTTAAAAGTGTATGTTGATAAATCATGCCTCAGTGTGGCAGGTGCTCAGCACATGCAGTGTTAATTGGTGTAGTTTATTTTCAGCTCCCTTGTAGGGCTGCAGATTTTGCCGTGCGATGTAACACATAGAGAAACAGCCTTCAACTGGAGGACGTGGTTTAAAGGCTACATTTTTTAAATAAATCTGCTCTACTGAAGTGTCCTTGAGCAAGACTGAATCCATGCCAGCTGCAGGGCTGTTGTTCTGTAGCTTTGACTTTCCTGCAGAGCGAGGGAAGGTAAAATACTGAATAAAGTTTTCCTGTGGGTAGCTCAGCCCGTCATTAACCTAATTACAATCAACTGAGATAAGAATAAACATTGTATCTTCATTAGGCATGAATCAGTTTTGTTTTTTTTACACTCACAGAAATTGTTAGCTATCTCTAGATGTCGTTTGTTGGTGGGTAAAAATACTCTACGTTTAATTAAGCGTGCGTACCATACTGGTAATGAGCTTAAACTAATCAGTAATGTTATTGGAAAAGCTAAGAAAAGCAGAGAAGAAGAACAGAGAAGTGAGAAAATATCACAGATCCTCAAAATCGTGAAGATCCTGAAAAAAAAATTCCCGAACACATTACTTTCAGCTGACTGTGACTTTTGTGTTGCACAGAGGTGTGAAAGTCATTTACCCTGCAGAGGCTGAAAGCTGCAGATTAATTTCTGTTCCCTTTAGAAATTGAACTTTTTTTGTTGTGTGACGTGTAATTGAAACTACCTCTAAGACGGGATTTTTTTATGTGTCAGTTTTGTCACCTCTAAACTCGACCCAGCGGTGACAAAAAAACTTCTCCTCTGTTGCGCAGGTTTCAGAGAGAGACACGATCAGCCAATCAGCAGACAGTCCAGCGACGGACGTGGCCGTCAGCAGCTCTCACAATGGTCCTCTTACCAGCGGTACAAGTAAGATAGTTAGCTTTAACTTAGCATATCATGTCTTTGTTGTCCATGTAATTAACTATTTTAATAGTTAAAATGTGGTATTAGAGTCAATGCTGTCCTTAATCATAATTATTCATTCTGCTGCATGATAATACCATTTGTTTAGCATTTGGTGTTATGCAACAGCTTTGTTGACTTTCAGTTTTGGTTCATTTTAAACCTCAGCTGTTGTTTTTTTTTTTTTTATGGCTATATATATATTTATATATATATTTATTTATTATTTTATATATATATATATATATATATAAATATTATTATATTTTCTTGTGGGTAGGTACTAAATATCAGTAACAGAAAACGCATTGAAACTAGCTAAATAAGAGGCTTTTTACTTGCCCTGATTCTGTCTTTCTTTCTGCTCCACCAGTCCTCACAGACACACAGGACACCAGTCCCCAGCCGTCAGAGGAGATGCTCTCCAGCCAATCAGAGCTCAGGTCCTCTAAGTGTCCTCAGGACCGTGAGCTTCCCAGCATTCCTCCCAACAACGCCCTTATTGGTGATGGACCCCCAGCCTCAGGGGACAGCACCTATGAGGTCAATGTTTAAAGTCACCTCACTGCAGCCGAATCATGTTGTTGCCTGCACTGAGCTTGAATGGGGCTGTTACAGGAGATTAAAGCATTGATTGGCTGGGTTGGTGATGGATTGATTGATTGAGCTCAGGGTCAAAATATAGTGGGAAAGAATTCAAATTTTTCCACATGAAGTTGATGAATTTATTCTGCTTACAGATAGAAGCCATTGTACTTATTTAGGGCTGCAGCTAACAATTATTTTCATTATCCATTTATCTGACAATTTATTTTCTAGATTAATCAATTAAGCGTTTGGTCTATAAAATCTCAGAAAATAACAAAAAATGTCCGTCCCAGTCCAACGGGATGTCTGGTTCTGTCAGTCCAAAACCCAAAAATATTCAGTTTAATATGATATAAAACAAAGAAAATTGCCATTTTTGGAATAGAAAAATTACAGTAAGGATTTAAGTAGTTTCCGATTATTTTTGTGTCGATCGACTAAGCGATTAGCCGACCTAATCGTCGCAGCTTTATATGTATTTGATATCCAGGTGGTAAAGGAGATTGCAGTGGCATCACGTGACGTCAGCGTGGAAGACTCCCTGTACGAGACGGTCAAGGAACTCAAAGAGCCGCCCGCACAGCTCGGCCTCCCCAACGGTACCATCCAGCTGAGCCCCGACGAACCTCCCCACCACCCCCCGGCCCTCCTCAACGGCCACCTCAGCCCCTGCACGCCCGAGCGGGGGCCCTTGTGCGCAGGGGTGGAGTACGCCTCCGTCGACCTGAATAAGAAGAGCCGTCACAGCGCCGACATGGAGGCCAAAAGACGCTCTGATAATGCCAGCGTTCCCTCCCACAAGCCTCTGGAGGAACCAGAGGAAGACTTGCCTCCTCCGGTGCCAGAGAAGGTTCTGGATGAAAATGACAACCAGCCAGTGGTGATGAATGGGCTGGCCGGGGCTGGCCTGCACAATGGAGAGGTGAGAAGTGTGTGTGTGTGCGCGTGCATGTGTGTGTGTGCATGTGCGTGTGTTGTGTGTGCGTGTGTGTGTGTGCGTGGTCTTACACCTGTAGAGCTTAGTCGCCCATCATTTGCATCGTGCAGGTTAATTCCTAATTTAATTGAACAGAGAAAAAGCAATGCAGGAGCAGAAAACAAATTAAAAATGCAATGAAAAATACATTTTTAAATAACAAAAACATTTTGAATTTGAATTATTTATTATCAGCCGTAGACCGAGGTTCTATCTGTGAAAGAGTGTTGTTTTGAATTTAGACACTGATCATCACTGCGTGTCTACGTATACTTTCTCTCATTGTCGAATATCCCAAGTTGTCCCCCTCCTAATCATGTATCCACACATAAACCGGAGGTGGGTCATCACTGTGTAAAAGATCAAAGTAGTTAGCTTGAAAAAGAGGCCATGAGGAGCAAAGGAAATGATGAGATGTGTCGCCACCACAATTATCATCTGCTAAACTTCTTGCTCGGTGCTGCTGAAGGGGAAATGACAGAAATTCTGAGAGAGAGAGGAAATGGTGTAGCAGAGAAAGGAGAAGAATGAAAATGGGAGCTGGAGTGGGAAGAGAGTAATAGATGAAATAGAGATAGTGACACAGAGATGATGGGAGATAGGCTCAAAACGAGCTGAGAGGTCCTGGAGGCATAAAGGGTGAGAGAGAAAGAGAGTCAAGAGCGCAGTGAGAGAGAGAGAAATAAAGAATACAAAAAAAAAAAAAAGAAACCCAGAGCAGCATACAAATGAAGCCATCTGTAGTAGAGAGGAGGGAAGGGAGGAGATAAAGAAGTGACAGCATTGGAGAGAGGAGAAGGGCTGAAAGATGGAGATTTAAAGGAAAAAAGAGGTAAGAATAGTGAAAAAAAGAAGAGGTGTGAGAGGTGAAAAGGAGAGAAGTGTCATGCACCGACCAGAGCTGCTGCTGCTCTCAGCGTGCTGCCCTCCACATGTGGAGATCCATCAGAGAAGCACACAAACAGAGCAACAAACACACACACACACACACACACACACACATGCAGCTCAGAAAGAATTGCATCATGCTGTTAGAGGCTGACAAGTCAATCTGCCATGAAGCCGTGTGTGGCAGATTCTCTCTACACACTATCTCTTAAGGTCTGTCTCCTCCCGCTGCATTACTTTCCCCTCTCCTATCATAAAGGATAACTACGGTTTATGGGTGGGTCCGCTTCTTTAAAGCATTGGATGGATTCCCGTAAAGTTCGGTACAGATACCCATGGTGCCCAGAGGATGAATCTTAATGACTTTTTTGATCCTCGGACTTTTCCTTTATCACTACCATGAAGTTGGAATGTGTGTTAATAACAAGTCTCAACTGCTATTGGATGGATTTGCCATGAATTTTTGGTGCACACACATCCATGCCCCCCTCCAAATTCATTGTAACAATTTCGATGATGCCACCACCCTCATCATAGCGCCATTGTCAAGTAAAAATCTCTATCTATACATGTTGGTTTATGGCCAAATACCTGCAAAACTTTTGATCTTCCTATCAGCCTCAGCTAGCTGTTCGTGAGCTAATTAGCGAATATTGCCATGGTTATGCACTCAACTAAAATGGTGACTTATCAAAACCAATAAAAATGTCTTGTAATAAACCAGAACTATCCTTTTAAGATGTTTTATCTTCTTGGTTCTCTTTTTCCTCTATTCATATCCTCCCCCTTGCTTTATTTCTCGTCTCTCTTTTTACTCGCATCTTTTTATTCTCTCACCTTTTGTCTCTGCCGTTGCCAATTAGTTAATTACTGCTTCTTAATTGGACAGCAGGAGAGCCGCCTCATCTGAACCTTGAATCTATGATGAAATACTCGACTAAAATACATCTTCAAACCATAGTGGCAGACACACACACACACACACACACACACACATTATCATTCAAAAATATACTCATTTGTAGACGCACCCACATGTATCTTGTTGGCATGTCTAATCAGCAATGATTCTGTTATTTCTCCCCATCCCCCCACATTACACACACACTCACACACACACAGAGACTATGACATGTGTGTGTTTACATAATTCTGCTACACATAGACTCCCTGGGGCTGATTTAAGGTTAACCCTGAATGTTCCCGGCTCCCCGTGGTTTACGCCCGTGTATGACCAGAAGCCATCGGTGATTTGTCTTGTCAGAACAAGTGTGTGTGTGTGGGTGTGTGTGCCTTCAGCCTTGTGGGTGCCAGCTGGCCACTATCACTATGACAGTTAGTCTCGCTTCCTGATGGATGATATGGGCTATAGAAACTCTCTCTCTGTCTCTGTGACACACACACACACACGCACACGCACACGCCTGTGGAATCCCCTCAGGTAGCAGCTCTGTAAATGCTGCTCATACACACAGAGGCAGGCTTTCTCATACACAACACACATTCTTCCATACATACACCTGGGTTCTACTTAAACAGAAACACACACTCTTCTATTTCCTTCGCAAACCTCTCTGAGCCTGTACAGTTGTAGTTATTGATCTGTCATAAACAGCAGTAACACTTGTTTGTCGCCTGTGGGCTTTTCATGTGAGGTGCAGGAAATGAATTTGACCCAGCCAGCGGTCTGCTGGGATTTACGCTGCGGACACGGTCCAGGTAAACTGCCATAGTCAGCACTGTTTAGCTGCTTATCGCGAAAGGGAATCACTATTGTTAGATGGAGGATTTGAGTATGTAATATGTTTGAGTATAGGTCGTGATGTGGGTTAGGGTTAATCTGGTTTATATCTGTTATTTCTACAGTTTGTTTGGAGTTGTTTATGAACTTGAATGAGCGTGTGCGAGACAGGGAATGCAGATAATCTGAGTTGATGTATTCATACTGTTTTGTACGTGCGTGTGTCAACAATGCACGTCAGCATGATGTGCACATTGACACCTGAGTCGTCCATCTTCCGAGGCCGCAGTAATCGGCTTACTGTCATACTCGCATGTCCTGTATGTCATTGTGTCTCCTACGTACACATAAACACATTCCCATAATCCCGTCTCACATACACACACGCGCAGACCCATCCTGTCTTACTGTAAAGCAAAAATATTAATCTCTCAGATGTAATGTCTCGATGTGACACGACTACAAGCGCACATCTACACTCTGTTATAGGTCTTTATATTAGTTTATTATGCATGAAATAAAGTTTTTAAGACTCAATTTAATGCCCATATGCATCAAGCCCAGGTTAGATACGGTCTTTACTGCTGACCGTGTGACTAACTAAATGAAAATTCCACTTCAATTTGCAGTTGTACTTGATCCAAGAATCAGCAGGCTGCAAATTAAATGAACAAATATTGTTGGACGCAATCCGAGCTGCAGTGGCTGGGTCACGTCACCTGCGTCCATGTTTCATACGCGGACTCCTTCAGGGCGCTCTGCCTAATTGGTCGGCTAATTGAAAAAATGATTAAGGCGTCTGCTGCGTGTGTTTAATCTATAAAAGTAATCATGTCTCCAATCATGCATTCTCCTTAAAGTAATCATATTGATTTGAGGTTTTTTTTTTTTTTGGTTGAGAAAATGCCAGGGAAACATGAATCTGCATGATGACACTACGACACATAGCTGGGGCGGATGCTTCGATGGATGAGCTTTTTCATTCACTACGTAGGCGCTGCTTGCATGTCGATGTGCCCTTGACGAGCACAAAGTGCTGCGCCTCAACAAATGAACAGCTCTCCCTTTTTAAAATGCATTAGCATTTACCTTGGTACATTCATCTAATTACTTAGTCAATGTGAATTTCTTCCTTACATCGAGTCAGAAAAAGACCACCAAAATCCATGATTTCCTCTCCGAGAAGTGTGGAAAACAAATTCACGTGACATGAACTATTTAGTCAAAGCAGGCAGCCATATTGAGGTTCTTGTTAGAGTCCTGAGGTGTTTGCCGCTGTTGTTATATGCGCTTTGTTGATTAATGGCTCCCTCATCGATCACGAGGCTGTGCACAGAATCATCACACTCTCTGTCACTGAATATTGACAGTCATTTTCTTAATGAATGGGTGGTTATATACAACATTAGCTTCATGTGCATCACATCAGAAACAGAGCTTGTTTCCCTCCAGCTGCTGGGAATAATTTAGAAGTTCACTTTATTGACCGGTTACCAAGCGCTTTCTCAAGCCATTGAAATAGATTTTCCACTGGTGTTTGTTTTTGAAAACTTGTCAATAGTTTGCCAGCATGTTTTATAATGCAGATCAATAAGAACTGCAACCACATCTCAATTGCATTCCCTCAACGTACTTTGTAACAACTCTATTACTACAGTAAGATTCAGTGTTACTGCGTGATGCTTTTGATTATGAGAGAAACTGGAAGATGCCACCAAATTCTTTAAAAAAAAATAATTAATAAATTTAAAAAAAAATAAAATGGGACAACCCCCTCAAATGTTCCCAACAGCCATTTTCAGGAGAAGTAAACTTTGTCATTTTAAACATCTGATTCTGCGCTCAGGCTTCTCATACACTATGAACCATATCTAAATCTGTCTTTTTGTTCTTTTCTCCTCCAGTTACACTCCCCCCTGTCTCCTGCACCGGGGTTCGACAACCACATTCTGTCAGACAATGAGGTAAGTGTGTGTTAAACTCCCTTATTCCCAAAACTGTCGTTTCCTCTCCCGAGACGGCAGCACTTTACTCTGTGACTGCCAATGCTCCAAGCACCAAAAACATGAAAGAAAAAGAAGAGTAGAAACTGGTAAAAGAGTCGCACCACATCAGACAACACACTATGAGGGAAAAACCGTGCATGGATCTTTTGATACAAATGCATCAGAGACAGTTTCTTTCACATTACTGTTATCTCAATAAACGTAGTTGTGTTTATGATCATTTATACAAAATAAGGGCAACTCACATGTGTCACTTCTCTGTATTTCAGTCAGCAGTGTACTCTACAGTCAACAAAACAAACTGTGAAGATGCCGTGAACGAGGAAGACAAAGAGCACGACTACAGCAGCATCGCAGAGCTCAAAGGTCTCGTAACGGCCTCCTCCTCCAGTGACCTCTACGCCACTGTCCGAGATATCTACGCCCAGCCCGATGAGCCCCAGCCGGGGGAAGACCCCGTCTTGGACAGCACAGATCCCGGCTACGAAACCATCCGCATCCCAAAGACTAGTAGCTCGGATGATGACCACAGGGCGGAGGGGTCAGACGCTGCCTCGGTAGAGCCCGACTACGAGAGTGTCGGAGAGTTGGGTCTGGGACGGGAAATGTCCCGCCTCTGAGCTTTTCCCCTCATCGTATTAGGCTGTGGCGGTGTGGGAGTAACATCTTGCAGACGTCACTGCTTTGAACCTGCTACCAAGCATGCTTTTGGTGCATGCCTTGGGGGAAATGGCTGAAAATTGTGCACCACGGCATCCATCAACAATGCATGAGTGTCCTCTTTCCAGCTTGGGTACGGTTTATCATAAGTGAACTTTTAATTTATCAACCACGGTGAATGTCATTGGTACTGGTCGGCCGTAAATGAACTGCAGTGCCTCAGTCATTGGGCATTAATCATGTGGATGAGTGCACTTTGGATCATCATTGAAAACCTCATTTGTCTTTTTCACAGGGCATATCATGGACACATTTAACCAGACGTGATTGTGCAAAAAGATGAAATAAATGAACTATCAAACAAATATCAAATCACAATATACATGCAGCATTTTAAGGGTTAGCTGAAGATACGATCAGTGCCTGTGATATAAAAAAAGATACCAAGAATTCATACGCCATATAATCATGAAATTCATGCACTTACTGTACATATGAAGGTAACTAGTATTTCCGTCTGCAGCTGCTAGTGGCTTTCTAGCTTATTCTAGGTGACTCGGTGTCATGTTTCTTTGAGGTGTCAGATGATGCATTTCTAGCTATTCTTTGTCAGGTTGTGCAGCACCTCTACTTTCCATTCTCTGCTTGAAATTCATGTTCATGTTCATGGGTTTTAGGCATTGAAAGCAAAAGCCAGGAGTAACTGTGACCAACTGGTTAGCTGAAACAATTCCATAGATTACGCCTGGAAATAAAATTGAGGACTTTTTGACGAGGGAAATAAAGCGGTCCCACATGAGCTATTACAATACACTTAGAAAGCATTTTTCGATGTTTTACAGTCCATGTCAACTATTTTTGTGAAATTCATATTTATTTGAAGAAGCATATTGATGTGTAATCGTGAAATGTTACACAAGTACGTAGTATGTCTGTGAGAGAAAAGTAAATAGCGTTTTCTAGAAGTTTCTAGCATTTTTATTGAGATACTAAATGAAAAGAGGTCGTGAAGTTATGACAGTTGTAAAGGTACGCTTTCCCCTGACTTTTTTCATTTTTTTTTTTTTTTTTTTGGAGAAGAAAATCCATATGATGAGAACATATTTTCTTTTTGGGTCATTTTTGCACAGGGGTCAAAACAAATTCAAAAGAGGTGACACAACAAACGTATGTTATTAATACAAATATGTTGATCAACTGTACTGTTCTGTCAGTCACGTTCTTTTGAGCCTACTCTTGGTACAGTGTACAGCCTTCAGTTGGCATCTCGATGATTTTAAAGCACAAGGTTTAATATCATGGTACTGCATTTATGTACAGCTTATCGAAAGCATCATCACACTAGCTACAGCTCTGCACAATTTGAATATCTAAAGCTTTTTAACGTTGCACTCTGTCTGTTTGTAGCTTGTACTGACGACATGCCAACCAAGGCTTGTATATATTTAGAGCACTATTTTAACCAACTGTTATTCGCTGGATGTTTTATGTAAGCTTTTACTTATTTGTACAATGTCCAGAGTGGTATAATTTTTAAACAAGTCTGTTAAGAGCACTGATGTATGTCTGCGTTGTTTTAAGGAAAACTGAAAACGATGGCTTTTTTTTTTATGTTATTGTAACTCAAAGTTGCTAAAAGGCTTTTGAGTTCTGAGAAGTAGTAACCAATCAAATGTCAGAAATATGGTACAATGTTTTGGTACATGCATTTTAAGAAACAGTGAGTGTGGTACTTTTATTTAAAAAAGAAAAAAGGAAAAAAAGAAAATGAATTAATGTGTCAATACTGTTGTATGATGTTTTTTTTCTTCAAATTTAACAGAGCCAATACTTTTTTTTTTGCTGTAAATATCTCTTTTACTGCTACAGTATTTCCCGTCGTTGGAGAAAATAATTGGTGTCATCTGTTTCCACCCACATCACAACATTACAGCATCTCCAGCCTTAGTTCATGTTTCATGAGACATGCAGGCGCTCGTTGGTGGTTTAGACTAAGACATCTAGCCCGCGCTGACTGGTATTAGATTCATAAATGATATGAGATATTTGAAATGCTGTAACATCTCCCAGCAATACTACAGTGAAAGAGGAAAAAACGGGTCAATGCAGCCCGTTAAAAAAGAAAGAAAAATTTAGTTCCTGCATAGAGGTTATTATCATTGTCATGAACACTCCTGAAAAATGAGTATAATTGTTCCTGCTGTGGCTGTGAATCAGGGTGGTGCTAGCATTCAGATATAATGATATTCACAGAATGCTATGAATGACCTCTAAGGAAATGATCTGTCAAAGGGGGGGGGGTTTAGTGCCAAATCTTACCAGGACAACACACACACACACACACACAGTTAATAGACAATTACCTAAAATCACTTATTCTCTCTAGCTGTCTATCTTGGTCATACAAACACAGACATTTCCCTTCAGGGAATTGGGGTGTGGTGGAGGTTCGGAGATGCTCCCTCGCTGCCTCTTTCAGCTCCACTACTCCTGTAATGAGACCATTTGTTCCCCCTACAACCAGCAGACAACTCTATGGTGACACCTGCCTTTGATCACAGGGCAAAGCCTATTTTGGAAATGATGTTCATATCTGTCACTCCCCTCTGTCTGGTTTCCATTCTCTGCATGTAAATATTTTATGACATGAATTGTTCTATTAAAATATATATATAATGAATAGTGTAATTTTGTCTTATTATTCGATGGGGGCGCTGTCATGTAGAAAGATTATAAGCTGCATTTGATTTTCTAAAAACATTAGGTTTGACATTAATGAGGCTATTTGTTACATCCGTTGGTATATTCGCTCTGCTACACTGGGCGATAATCGTGATGAATGAATTAGTCTCCTGCTAAACTTGATTCATCATTATCTAAACACTGAGCTTTCTAATCAAAAGGAACATGTTTATCACATACTTCTGTCTCCGAGAGCAATGAATTGAGTCACACTTTAGGTTTATTATTTAGAGCTGTTATGTGCAGTTTTGAGATGAAAAGCTCAGTAAAAAGAACAGTATAATATAAGACTATACATTTAATGACACATTAATGAGAATTGTACAAAATAATGATCTTAAAAGGTTGATGTAATAAGCTAAGGCTTCAGCCTACACACTTTTTCGGTCAGTATACACTATTTCAAAAGTAATGAGTACTTCTGGCAAGACTGGCCTTTCATTATAAATGTGCATTTAATTAATTTTAGCAAAGCCACATTTAGTATTTGCACTTTATGGCATTGTTTATCTAATCTATCTGTTGGGGATGGCTAAGATTTGGTTAGTCTGGGCATAAAGCCTATGTGCAGGGTTGATGTTGGCGTGTTCACCCCAGTGCCTTTAGTAGAATAAAACTGGCATGTTAGGTAATGACAAACCCATAAGAAATCAAATAACCTGTTGTGTTTACATTCACAAAAACAAGACCAGACCAGTTCATTACTTTTATTTTAGAACCAGATCATAGTAATTTAGAAGTCCCATGGCACCTGGAAAGTAGGCTACACGCGTTTAACAACTAGGTTACAGCATAAAGCCTGTCTGTCTGGTAAAAGTTTTCTTTTCCGTAGCCTAAATTCCCCTTTTTTCCTTTCTCTCCTTCTGCCACACCGCCTCCCCTCTCGTTTCCTCTCCATCCTTGCGTCATTGTTTTGAAAGGAGCATCCTCCCGGCTTGCGTTACCTTCTGTCGGAGGAGAAGGGGGAGCGGTGGGGGCTTGTGGAGGCGTGTGCTGCACCGACCAATTACAGCCCGCCTTGGCCGCCGGACCGCACATGTTTACAGGCAGCATTCCGCCGGTCGAGGCTCTGCTCGGTCGGAGCCGCGCCCGGCCTGGAGTTCACAGTAGTCGGAGCTGGAGTCACGTAGCGGCCGTGTTTTCGACCGTTTTCAACATCTGCGCAGTGACGGCGATGCACAAGGCCCGAGTGAAGCGAAATAATTCGACGTATTTTCTCCCGTTAACCGATGTCCAAGGCGTTAATTCACGCAGCAGCTGAATATTTGTTAAATCGTGTTCAAACGTCTCTTGGGCTCCTGGAAGTCACGGTGCGTCCGTGTTTTCCCGCCGCCCCCTCAGCTCGCAGGGAGCAGTGGGGAAAACAAACTGGTCGAGGGGAGGAAGATCGGTAGCCGGTTGGCTGTGGAGGCTGTTTCAGCGGCGAATGAATCGTTTTCTGTTGTCGGCTTTTGTCGAGGGCTAACTCAAAGTTCTCCTCCAGTTGTCGGTGCGTTTGACTTCGGTACATTTAGGACGGTGTTAGGAGTATTCGCCCTCCGATTATGTTGCCGCTTTCTAACATTGTATCAGGGCTGTTGGAGCGCGTAGTCTACCCGCTGCGGTTTTGTGTTTTTCTCGACGTTGTTTACCGGTTGTAATTCGACGTTTAATGATTTAAATCCACCGGTTCGCCGGCTCTGAATTCAGCGAGACACTTTTCGACATGCATACGAGGCGTTTGGTGAAGCGGTCGATCCTCGGCAGCCGCGTTTATGCGCCGAGTCCGACGGGGGACGGTGCCCCTGTGACAGGAGTGGTCCAGGCTGTCAAGCAGGAAAACAGAGACGTCTCGACCGTCGGAGCCCGGCGCAGCGTCTACACCGTGCTCATGCAGGACGGGAGCCTCAAGGAGTTCTCCGAGGAGGAGATAGCCGCGGGGTTCAACAACACTGCAGCCAAAGGACCGCTGAAGTCCAGCCTGAAGGTGTGTGTGAGCAGCGCCCCGGCCGGCAGGCAGCGCTTCACTGTTTTTGTTGTGCGTTTTTTTTTTTTTCTTTTTTTCTTTTTTTTTTTGCAGCGTTAACCGCTTCCTGCATGTAGCGGAGAACAGAGTCCCTGCAGCCGCCGCCGCCGCCGCTGCTGCTGCTCCCGCTCCCGCCACCGATGTCAAATTTCACCAGCTTGGACCAAACCAGCATCATTCAGAATAGAAATAATGCAAATTCGGTTGCATGTTGCATTAAAAAACGGACTGTCATGACATTTGGCGACATCAGATATATGGGACAAAGGCCTTGATAGGGCCTGCGCAATGTTTATGTGGGCTAGTGGGTGGGTAAGCCGAGGCAAACAAACACGCTCTGACTGCAGCGTTTTGGACTGATGTCCAAGGTTTTTGCACATAGGCTTATGATATTACATTTAATACAGACAAATTGTGTGAATCTTGCCTTTAATTGCACATATGCACTGAAATAATGTGTTATATTTTGGACATTTTCATTGATGGACGATGCAGCTTGTCAGCCAGTTGAATATTATATGGCTTTATGTGAACTAATTCTGCAGAGCTATTATTTTTTAACAACGGTAAAAAAAAAAATATATATATATTTGACATTAGAGGCAGAATCTAAAGTTTTGATGATACATTTGTAGTCCTGATATGGGTTCCCAATTAGCAGTGACCCAATTGACTTCATTTCAAACTTGTATGTTTTGGTGTCACATGCTCTCTCTGATAAAGATTGTGTGAGGCAATCCAGCTCTTGGATGAAAACACTGTTTCTGGCATAGGGGAAGTGTCTGTTTGTGTGTGGGTGTGGGTGTGTGTGTGTTCTGTCCTTTTTATAGTGAGGGAGTTACTGAGGAATGCATGTGACTGAATAATGGCTTGTTTACGACCTGATTTTGGTTGGTGTGGTTTTGTGCCTCCTTGCATTCATGTGCATGTTGTGTTTTGATATGTTATCGATGAACCTACGGGCTGTAGTCGTGAGCCTTATTTCTGTAACCAAACGGAAATGTTCGGCCGCTGTTTGTTACCACACATGCTGGACTGCTCACATTTCCTTTATGTGAGATGTAGGGGGGGTGTACGTCTACAGATACAGCAGCAACACTCTGAAATGCAAAAGTAAACCTCAAATTCAAGTTCTAAATGAATCTTTAAAACTGTACTCGGACAAGTCCAACCGTAACAAAGAGGAATGCAACAGCGGTGGCCGGGTGGAGAATTGTCAGAGCGTTGATTGATGGCAAATGCATTGTTTACCTGGGTTCTCTTGTTTTGTCATTTGCACATTTTTGTGTATTCAGTGCTGCTTTCACAAAAGCTGTTGCACAATAACGGTTAGGTCACCGGGGCAGGCTGGAGGAGCGCAGCTGAGGCTGAGAGCATAGCCCTGCCAGCACAATGGTCAAGTCTCTTTCAGCACTCAATTCCAGAAGTCGAAAACAAGCCATAAAATGAGGAGGAGGAGGAGGGGGCGGGGGGAGTTGGATTCACATGTGCATTGCTTTTTGTATGCATGGAGGTGCTTTCTCCCATATGCATTTGTACGTTTAATCAGTTAGAGCTGACTACTTTAAATGTTGGCGTGGGGGTTGTTTGTGAGCGCATGCCGCCCTGTTTGAGCAGCAGCTGTACAGCCAACAAAGCAGGCACCCCCAGGTTGGCAACGGGTGGCATGCTCCAAAAAAATCTGGATGCTTGGCACATTGCCCGGTATGGCAAACGAATGCCCCCCTGTTCCAGGGGGGACAGGATGCCACTTGTTGACTTGTTGGTTTGTGCAAGTCTGTGTTGTGCGAGAAATGTTACACAGCTCCCTCGCTGCTAACAAAGAGGCGTTACTTGTTTTTGTTTTGCTGGCCGCTTTTGTTGTCCTTGCTGTTGATGTTTGCGTTGATCGTATGCAGACGTGGGAGTCAATGAAGCCAGCTTGTTGACAGGAGCTGAGTGACTCTTTGTTCTGAAGCGGTGATCCTAGGCCGGCGTCGTCTGTGCTTATTGGTTGGCTGAGCAGCATCAGCATGATGCACAGCGACCACAGGGTCAAGTCTGGAAGTTGCCTGTGAGGATTTATGAATCTTTAGGGGGAAGGAGGTGCATGTTTTTATTTTACGTGTTAGTGTGCTTTATGAACACTCAAACAAAAGGTTACAAACACAGACACACACTTCTATACCCCTTTTCTCAAACTTGTTCTTATGCATGTCATTCAAAGGTATGTATGTCTCTCATAATTAGCCTATTAGCTACAGCTGGGCTGAGTACATTTGCCAGCAACAGTTGTTATGTAAATTCAAATTGCTGCTCTTGCGATTTGAAAATTGCACTCCTTCAAATGTATTAAATTTTTAATATAAAAATGACTGTTCAGGCCTAGACTAAGTCATGTGTTGTGTTCGAAAATCTAATGTTTGGCTATGTCAGTGCTGTGTGATGTCATCGATTAATCGTTTACATTCCTAATCCTGGTCACATCCACGAGATGTGCTAAAACAAATACCTACGAGGAACATAGAACCTTATGAGCTGAAGAGACGGTCGGTCCATGGGATTCAATTTATGGTCCGCGTCAGCTTGCTTTATTATGACCTTTGACCCATAAAGGCTCAAGACTCTTTACGCTTGACAAACTGCCCAAGGGGTGTGTGTGTGTGTGTGTGTGTGTGTGTGTGTGTGTGTGTGACAGAGAGAGTGAAAAGTGCAGGAATACCGAGCAGCAGCAATGCACTCAGAACATACTGACCTACAACTATGATCCGCAGATAACTGCATGACATCTTTGCAAACTACAATAAAACATCCTCTGTGGGTGCATCTGGCATCACACACACACACACACACACACACACACACACACACACACACGA
>CALSCE010010855.1:11210801-11221337 GCA_943593645.1 Bovichtus variegatus | reverse complement strand
GTGTGTGTGTGTGTGTGTGTGTGTGTGTGTGTGTGTGTGAGAATTAGAGATAAACAGAGGGGAAGATATGAAGGACACTAGGGGGATTTTTCCGTGCGCACTCACACTCACACACACACACATCCACCAGCTTTGACACT
Source organism: Bovichtus variegatus (assembly GCA_943593645.1). Classification (NCBI taxonomy): domain Eukaryota; kingdom Metazoa; phylum Chordata; class Actinopteri; order Perciformes; family Bovichtidae; genus Bovichtus; species Bovichtus variegatus. Next base: position 11,221,197 of record CALSCE010010855.1, on the reverse strand, counting down.
TGCGACTCACATTTCACAACCGATTTGGCATGCCTCACAATTTCCTGGCTCTGTGAAATGCCATCATTCATAAGCCCGGTGAAAGGAAGGAATTGCTGTTGGTTTTATCCGAGGAGTGCACTCGGCATACACACAACACCTAATCTTCCCCGAGCCGGTGTAATCCATCTTGTTGTTTTACTCAAGTCTGTGTTTTCACGGAGCATATTGCGCACCGCCGCGTGCTCGTGTGACCGGTCTCCATGAGCGAAACTCACTCCTCATTTCTCCTGTTTTTTACCTCATTAATCTAAGTAAATTGTTCTCTTGTGCATATGTGTGAGTGATTGACTAGAGTGCCATTGCCTTTTTCCTCCATCAACCCTAATCGTGTTTTGAGATAATGATCTTGATCGCACACACTCACACTCACACTCACACTCACACTCACACTCACACACTGACCTGCATGTCATACTCCTCAACACTCCATGGTCATGGGTCACTCTGTCTGTGTTTTGGCCTTTTCTCCGTCTTTTCTAAGAGCCTGGTGGCTTTAGTTACATACAGAGATGTGTGTGTTGGTGTGTGCGTAGGTGCACGCAGGTATTCATGTGCAGAAGAATGCCATTCGTTGCTGTTGTGTAAGAAGAAGAGATGATGTTGGGCTTTTTTTTTTTTTTTTTTTACATTGCTACAGGTGGGCGTTTTCAGATGTGAGAAATGCTTATGTTTTGTGATTGTCTGTGTGTCAGGGAGTAGTTTATGTTGGTAAGGGTGTGTGTCGGAAATATGTTGTTTTGCGTATGCACTTTTCCTCTAAGGAGTATGTTTGTGTGTTTATTATGAAGTTATGAAGTTCTGGTTTCCCCACTTTGACAACTTTACATTGAACTTCATTCTATTGTATTGTTGTAAAAAATAAAATTTAAATTCTGCTAGATTCAATCGATTATGTAGTTTACAAACCAGATTGATTTTAAGTCCTGTACGTTACACTCCAAGTCCTGTAGCTTACATTTAGATACATTTATTTTAATTTTAAACGTTTGCTAGCTTGCAATCTTCTTCTTTCTTGCATTTGTTGGCGCATTGCTACACTTTTTGTGTGTTACAGCCACAAGCTGTCGTTCAGTGGTGTAGTGGAACCAGCAGCATGTATGTAAGCGCCCACGTGCTCATGCTTGATACAATCAAAGCAGGAACCCATTTGTGAAGACATTGCTCCGTAGCGTTCCTGGTGGTCAAAAACTCCACCTTTTTAAGTTATGCACAGATGATTCCTCCTATAAGGTCTTGTGCCCTTAGAAACATTTTATTTGCATTTGAACAGTTTCTAAAGTTTTCAAACTCACAGATTTTGAGCAAATGGCTAAAGAGCCACCATCAAGAAATGTCTACAATCACAGCTGCACAGTTTTATGTAAAGTTTCATTTATTTTCGTTCATGAGAAGGTAGTTTTAGTAGAATTGTTAACAATATGTTGCGGTTTTTGGTTTGAAAACCTCATATCCTCAAAACGTCTACTGGAACTAAGAAAAACAGCCTTGTTTCATAACTGACCACTGTGCATACTTGAGTTTATCCAATTTCATTTGAAATGTAAACAAGAAAATCTTCAAGATTTTGGGTTATAAGCTTCCTACAGCCAGAGCCTTAAACCCCAACCTTATAACCGCTTATATGTTGAAAACCTATATCCATTTTGTATTTGTTTCCATGCAATCAACTAATATTCACTTGCGTAAATGGATCTCTGCCCAAGCACTGACTTTATCTCCTTTGCATCCCTCTCCAGCACTGCTTCAGTAACGGAGCTCCAGAGAGTCATAAGGTGGAAGGCGGCTCCCTCAGCCCAGAGGCAGTGGAGGAGCAGCGGGTGGCGGACGGCAAGCGCGTTGGCCGGGACCCCGACACCCGATCAGTGTCCCTGCTGGAGCAGAAACGCAAAGTGGTCTCCTCCAGCATCGATGTCCCTCACGCCAGGTAGGACTGTGTGTGTGTGTGTGTGTGTGTGTGTGTGTGTGTGTGTGTGTGTGTGTGTGTGTGTGTGTGTGTGTGTGTGTGTGTGTGTGTGTGTGTGTGTGTGTGACAGTAAGAGTCTGATTCCTTTCTTAGAGGGAGTGTGTCTTGGGTTCCCACATGCAAAGTTCACTGAAGGTTTATGACATAGATATGTCATCTCATAAATAGGACAGAGCTTATATGGGCTGACATCCCATTTTTCCATGTGATCCTTGAAGCCATTTTTATCAGACCACTGAATGCAATGTAACTTGACAGGAGAGTCCACTTTTATTCCATTACATAAATGATTTATCATAGGCCGTCAGTGGTTTCTGTATGTTGCAATGCATGTATTGTTAATCCTGTACCAAACTTGAGTCAGTCTAAAATCGTATCTCTGTCTTGAATATTGAAGGGTTGTGTGCAAAATGTAATTTTTTTTTGGAAGAGTCCTATGCTGTTGCCTCAACTTGCTGAAGCAATTATGGTTATGTTTTTTTAATTTTTTTTTTTTCAATGGCATGCCTCTGGTGGTTTCCCAAATTGTAAACTCAAGGCTTTGAGATTCAACCAACATAGTAAATCACATCGCTACCCTCTTGCCTGTCTTTCCTGCTCCGTAGCAAAGACAGTTAGAAATACTGTTTAGCCTTATAGTCAAAACCTAGATATAATTATAGACACAAGAAGAATTATGCTTTCATGTAACACAGAGTGCAATACAAACGGTTATTATGTTATGATGCATGAATTGTTCCCTCACACATTCAGTGCCTCTCTTTACCCCATATATACACACACACACGCAAATATATTATTTTAAATTGGTCAGCATAATCCAACACTGAAGCTCGCCCACAATGGTGCAATTAAACATTAATAGGCAGCAGTCCACGGCAGCGAAGAGCCATCTAATAATGAAACAACACACATTTACTATTAAATGTGAAACACTAATACCCTGAAAGCACCGTGCTGTTATCGAACATCGCTCCCCATTACTTGTCCTCATGCTGCTGGAGGAGTCCAATCGATATCTACTTGCTGAAAAGTACAGTAAAAGGGGCCCATCTGAGCCGCTTTATCACTGCATCCTGAGCCCTGCTTCAAATTTAATAGTTATTTGCTTATGAATCATTGATTTAGTTCTCTCATGTTGCCCATTAAGACTAAAGAATCTCTTTTTAAATTGAATCTATCACATGGATTAGACAGAAGTTTTACACCAGTCCCACTCTAATTAGATCCTTGCATAGGGATTGCCATAATATTGATATTTCTATGGTTATTGAGGAATGGCTTATTGATCATCTCACTGCCCTTGCGCAGGTTCAGCTTGCTGCCTCAGCTCAGGGACGATCACTTTATAAACCTCCTAATGAGACCGCCTGACACCAAGAAAGCCATGGGGAATGTCTTATAAATCAGATCCGAGATCAAAACATGCATCACAACATGTTGCTATGGTGATTGCGCATTGTTTACAAAGAATGGAAAAAATCTTGAAAATAAACTGATTTTGTTTCTATCTTTTAAATGCGATTAATGTAGCTCCTTGTAATATCTCAGTAGGATTTCAAGCGCTGATCATATAATTCTGGGTGTTGTTGCTCTAGAATCATTATGTTCTCATGGTCCACATCGCCCATGTTTCCTCATTGTGGTGTGTGAAATCCGGATGGTACATTTTGTCACAGAGGATGGCAATGATTTTGCACGACAATGTCGTCTCCCGTTATCTTTTCCCGATGTTCTCTGACGGCCTCGCCTGCTTTTGCCATCGCGCTCTCCGCAAACTAAAACGATATCAAGTTTGCCGTCTACCATCTGCCTGAATCCATGTGAATGCAGCATAAAAGAAACGGACAACCTTTAAAAAGCTTCACATGTTTCACTTATTAGCGTGGGAACACACACACACACACACACACACACACACACACACACATTTTCAATAACAGACCCCAGTTTGTCTCTCCTGCCAAAACCCCAACAGTAATGTGCGTATTAGTACGTTGTGTTTTTATTTAGCCTGCCCAGGTGTTTGTGAAGCATCATTAGTGTGAGAATTGCCAGCCAAACCCCCCCCACGTGCGTAGAAACAAACGGAGACAAAGGTTTGAGTCGCTCTTGCATTATTATCCTGTATCCGCATAAAGTAACAGCATGATGAGAAAGTATCCACAGCCTTTGGAAACATTGGATGGTGTGGCAGAGCAGCTTTATTGTGTGTTGTAACAGAGCGCTCTGCCGACACAAGCTGAGCTTTCTCTTTCTGTACCTCTAGCGGAGGAATTTAGTCATCTCCTGCCAGGTAAGACAGAAGAAAGGTATGGAAGGTATGTAAAGGCGAGGATGCCCCTTGGAACAATCAAACGCCTCCCGTGTGTGTGTGTGTTTTGTGTTTGAGTTTATAAGAGTTTATTACAGTGGCCCATGATCTAGTTTCAGTGACTGAGATTAAAAAAAAAAAAAAAAGGGGTGTCTTCAGGTTTCTGAAGAAATTAAGAATTATACCTAACTCTATTCCATATATTATTCTTTCAAATATCCTTATCGTGAAAGTTCGGGCCGCTTCATCCCCTTCTTAAAGTCATAGGCTTTTTTATGTGTTATTGAAAAGTCCAATTTCGAGCCAACAGCACAGACTTGACATGTAATTATTTTGTGTGTAGCACTTTAAAGCCGGGTACTCAAAATCCAAAGATCTATTGTGCTTGTCAAGTGCTAAATCAAACCAGCTGCAAAACCTTTTTATTTCAGTCCAATTTGTAAAGTGTACTCGCATAATCAAGCACATGGAAAGTTCATTCTTGCCACATTTTAAGAGCATGTATGACCCCGAGCTCCTTTCTCCGATATCCCTACAGTGACCTCTTCAGCGCACAGCACCATTATTGCCTTAAGATTAAGATCCATGGCTCTCATCCTCTGCACACCTGCGACAGATTTTCATCCCCGCTACGGCACTGGGGAGAGAAACGGTGTCGCCGCTAACCACAAAGTAACGTTTATCCGTAATGAAGACAAGGAGGGAGAAGGCTTGGAGGGATAGTGGAAAGGGGACGAGGGAGTAACAAGGTAAAAAAGAGAGAAGGAAATGTACGTGTGTGCGTGTGCGTGTGTGTGTGTGTGTGGAGGAGGTCAAGAGGGTGATGGAGAGAGTATGTGTATGAGTGTGTAGCTGTGAGGATAACCGCAATACAGGGAAGAGGGAGAGAATGCCTGAGGATTTTTTTTTTTCCAAAGCCAACTCTCCAGAGAAGACTGACCTTGAGGTTGTTAATTGCACTCTCAGAAGTTCCCTCTCTGCTGGTGATTTACCAAGAAAATGTCTGGCTGTTTGATGGCTCTCCAGGTCCCTTGCAACCCAGATACAATAGGTTTCCGAGCTCACTGGGAGTCACTGAATTACCCCGATGCCTCGTCTGCAATCATCGGGAAACTAGAGGAAAAATGACAATGTGCCATATAGACGCTCGACCTCGGGGTCTTTGTGTAGCTACATTTCATGGTTCTGTCAGCCGGTCCAGCTCTCATTACTTTATCAAGTACCCCCACCCCCCACCCCTTCATCATATTTGTTTACAGCACATTTACTTCACCCGTTTCGTCAGATCTTGCTCCAAAAATCAATAGGTGTCATTTCCTGATTGACCTATTTTCTGCATTGCCCCGAACTCACAAATGTCCAAAATAAATGCTTTCTTTTATTAAATGCGCTGTGTCTTGGAAATAATGAGGCAGGAATTGCTCGCTGTGGCAGATTAATGATTTGTTTACCCCATATTTATTGTCTGATCCCTTCTTTTCAGACATCTCAACTCATTGTCAGACTGTGGTTTCAGCCAGCTGCTGGGCCTTCTCCTTCCTCCGAGGGCTTATGTTTTTCTCTATACAGGAAACAGTCAATTGTAACTAGAGCTGGAGGGGGCAGACCAGTGGAAACGAATGGCTTGGCTTTTGACAAATGGCGTTCTGGAGACTAATTGCTAGCTGGGGAAGTGAAGTATAACCTTAGTTGAAGGGGACATCAAGAGAGTGCCCTGCTTATTATTGTAAAACCCCAAAACTAACCCTAAATCTCCTCTTCTTCAGACAGTTAGTGATCCCTTTCTAACATGAAGCGAGGTTACTCACGTTTCTAAAAATAACCGGACCCCCTCACTATCCTCCTATGATGTTGTAATTTCTTCTTTTTTTTTTTTTTTTATACCCAAGTCCAACACAATGACCACATTTAATCTGATTTATAGTAACAGAGTCCATGTAGCTGTAAATCATAGCTGACTTCAAAACCTAATTCGATGCCAAAACAAAACGGATTGTTGTTGTTGTTGTTGTTGTTGTGGTTCATTTTTATTGTTGATCAGTGTATTTGCAGTTCACTGTACTGAGCCAACCATGTACTCCACACACGGAGCCCGGTGCATCAGCCAACTCAGGCATGGAACAGGCCCAAAGACGCCCCATCCTGAGCAAAAAGAGGCCCAAAGGAACTGTCAGATTATCCTTTTGTCTTTTGATAAAGCAACATGGCTTCATAACTAGTTTGGTTTTCCTCTGCTCATTGTGGTCATTTCTAACCTTTTTATAGAACACTGTTACTGCTATTTCTCCTTTTTTGCACAATGTGTTTGTGGCAAAGGAGGGAGTTTAAGTTTTGAAATGAGAGAAAGGATTGGAGGATGGGGCATGTGCATGAGAGCAGTGTGGGTTCTCCAGAGAGCAAGTGACACAGAGAGAGAGAGGGAGGGAGAGAGAGAGAGGGAAGGAGGGAGAGATGCTCAGCGTTTGCCAAAGAAAACAGTTTTCCTTGTTTGAATGCCAGTGGAGTTCAGAAACTATGCGATTTCCATCTGAAAAGACGGCTCTCGTGATCTCTCTTTCTCTCTCTTTTTCCTTCTCATTCACGGTCTCGCTCTCCCACAGACTCCATGTACTTTTATCTGATTGAACGCTGAGGTTTTTGCTGCAACAATTTACTTGACCAAACCAAGTGTGTTGTGTCCAATATTCGGTTAAATTCCATCAGATTGGCCTAACTACACATGGCTAAAAATATCAAACAGAAACGTGCTTGTATTTATGGAAAGCCCATTGCTCAACATGTGTAATAGAGGGTTTTTGTTTTTAATCCACTGTGGGTTCCCAAAATGCCGTGCGTGCGTGCGTGCGTGCTGGCTGCCTAGTAGAACTTTTCTTCATTTTTACACCGTGTTAATGGGTTCCTCCAACACTGCTCTCTGTGTTGTAATGTGCAAAACCTGAATAGTGACCAGAATTACTTTTTTTTTTTTTCCCCCCCTTAATCTATTCAAAGCACTTTGCAAAGTCAATAAAGTCGCATTTTAGGGGATTTAAGTAAACGTACAGATTTTGCAAGACTAAAACTCATCACAACAGGTTGTTCTACTGTCTAGAAGCCCTGATGGGAAAAGCCTGATGTTGTTTTTAATCTCGGCTTAAGAACAGCCAGTAGGGACTGACCTGGTGTCCTGAGCCAGGCTCATATGAGCTCAAAATGTCTGTGATCATATCTTGGTACCAGGTGCATTGCTGTTTTAAAATGGATCAGCTAAATCTTAAAATCAATTCTGAGAGTATCAGGTCACCAGTGCAAACATGCTAAAATTAGAGTGATATGATCTCATTTTAGTCAGGGTTATCAAGTGCCCTGCTGTAATATCAGATCTATTCTCTAACCTCCCACTTCCCAGCTTTAGTGTTTCAGTATAATTGGACAAAATTTGATCTTGAGATGCACAGGAGAAAAGCAGATGAGATAAAATTGTGCGCCGTAGATTGTCATCGCGATTTCCTAGCATGAAGGATTTTCTTGAGGGAGCATCTTATTAAACAGTGGCCTATGTGAATAATTTAAATATCATATCGGTTTCCATTGGCTCTCTTTATCTGTACTTGCTCTGTTTAACAGGATTCACTGGTGTTTTCTTTGTCCAAGGCCTTAAAACCACCTCAGTTGATTTTACTGAAATGCTAATCTGAGTTACATTTGTTGATTATTCATGGGCCCAACCCACCCTGCTGTTATCTCAGCTTTAGATTTATTGCACATAGACTAATCAAAGACAAAGCCCTCACTCTTTGTCAATATCCGCGGCACACTGGTGAGAGTTCTGCGCTGGCTCATTCGACAAGTTCTGGCTCCTGAGAAAACGACCACCTGTGATGCCGCAGGATTGGAATTGTGTGTTTACATTTATATGCAAATTGGCTCTTTTTAATTAAGCGTGTTGAATATCAGTGAGTGTGAGTGGGGGGATGCTTAACTATGGATTTAGTAGTCGGTCGGCCTAAATTCACTGCGATCTTTTGCCAAAGCACTGGACCGGGGCGAGCTTGTGTTGCAATGTGCGTGTTGTTGTGATCTCAATCCATAATTTACATTTTCTTTAACGGCAAAAGGCTTCAGAGCTACTTTTGTTCATTGGTGTACATCTGGCATGCCAACTAACATCAGTTATTGAGAACAGAAGGATGCTACAACTCAATACATGAAGTGAAATCCACAAAGTCCACAGTTTATCTAAATAACATCTTTGACACCCTAGAAATGGTATGCTGATTACTTTGACTCTGGCAGTGACTCATCATCATCATCAGTAACATTCATTTTGAAGCCATCAGCAAAAATCTATTTGCCGTTATTGATGTCGTAAATAAAAATAACGCTGCTTCTCAGGAGTTTGAACACTTGATTGCTGTCAAGGGAGCGTGACAAAATGTGTTGGCCTGACGGCACCAATGGCATTCATCAACAGATGGATCAATCTTAAGCCTCACAGAAAATGTCACTAATATGTTCATTTCTCCCACATCGATGTTGTTGTATCTGCATAGTAGTGGGGGGGTTTTTTTTGAGTTACTTTCGGCCTGCTATCTATAATGCAGCACGCCGGGCCTCAAAGCCAATGTTTATGTGACGGTGGGTTCTGTGGGCCCTCTGCTGCTTCACACTAATCCATAGTCCCCGGCTTTAATGGACTGATGGCCCAGAGTGCTGCAGGAAAACAAAAAAGCTCTAATTGATTCTATCGACGGACGTGCATTATGGTCATCTACGGTATATACGAGGTGGTACTAATTGACGGCGGAGTCAAGTGTCGCACAGTGTGTCCAAACAGAAGCGCTCGTGAGGAGGTGAAATTAGTGAACTGAACATTTTATTCTCTTCAGTATAAAATGATAATTTTACATTAACTAGGCAGTTTAATAGGCTGATGCTGTGTTGAAGTCGGCTCCTGAAATGATGAGGAAATGTGTTAAGATCATTTGAGAATGAAATTTATAGGGTCCCGCCTATAAACTGGGAAGTACAATGCGTGAAAAGGGTTATGCTCCTTATTGTTTAGTCCTTTATGTATTTGCTTACAGAACTGCACATGGATTATTGTTTGTGATTTTATTTGATCACTTGTGTTTTATGTAGTTTTTTTTTTGGATTAAATTGAAATCAATCAACATAAAGCAGTAGCTAATCAGCCATTTGTGTTCAGGCAGTTTTTTGTATTTTTTTTTTTTTAACCTTAAATTGTGTGCTTGTTCTAAAAAACTAAGTAGAAAACACAAAACTGCACATAAAAAAACATAAATCTTGAGTTAAGAATTTACAGTGTAGGGATCGCAAGTTGATTAATTGTGTACCTCTTGCTATCATTTAATATTAATATTACTGCACTGACCCTGGCAAAGTTTTAGTTTGGGGCAAAGGCATTGTGACACGGGGGGGGGGGGGCATGCTTCTCAAGTGTAACCTATTAAAAAACAAACCCAGCCCTGCAGAACTACCTTCTCCCCACATTATTTCTAATTATGGCCATCAATTTTAAAGCTCCATTGACCTCTCTGTTTTGAATTATTGATATCTGTCAGGCTGACAGGCTTTATTAATTAAAATGGAGATGTACTAATTAAGAGCATGGCATGAGGGTGTCATAATTGTAGCCCCATTTTAATTTGAGTGTCGCTCATCAATTTTATCGCGGTTTAGCAGAGTGGGCGCGGCGTCACCGGGGGGTGGGCAAAGGTACGTGGAGGTGCCCTTGTGTGACATGCGTGCATCTGTGTATGTGTGTTTGAGTATATGTGCACTAGCCATCATTCCACTCCAACTTGCCACTTTGTTAAGATTGTCAGCAGCGCCTGCTTTAAAGACCAGATGTTTTAATGACTTCCTTTCTTTGTTCATGACAGTTTGCATGAGAACATTAATTATTCTTTGTCATAATCCAAGGAGATAAGTGCAAATTAAATTCAAAGACAGGCCATCCAACAACAGAACATGTCGGTTCCTCCTATGAGCTGCTCGCCACATGTTTGTAATGTGGGGCCATATATATATATCTATATCTATATATATATATAGATATATATATATATATATCT